>QLTV01003097.1:4338252-4353139 GCA_003457575.1 Thermophis baileyi
ACAAGATTTTGATATGCAATTTCAGCAACACAGCTTTTAAAAAAATCCCTGCATTTTGGTGGTGTGTTTTTGTTTTTTTTTTTTTGTTTTTTTAAGAATGGCGCGCGGGGGGGGGTGTTGATTATACCAGCTTGTGCCTGCTTTGCCTTCTGAAAAACTTGGGAATTTGTTCCCACTCGCTCACCCTTCATGAAGAGAGATTTCATCAAGAACCTTACATTGTATTTTTGTTTTTCATGAAACCAGTGTTTTCCAGATGGTAGTAAGACCTTAGATAACCTCTTTGGACATCAGGTGTACTGACAGTATAGATTAACAGCATGGGGGGGCGGGGGTTTAAGGAGGAAAATAAGGACAGATACATCAGCAGGTGGTTCAGATTATCTGCTTTCCAAGGTAATGCCCATCCTGTTTGGCCTGCATAAATGATTACTACATTTTAGATACACCTGCATTTTGCACTTCTATCAGCAGTAGGGAAAAGGCCAAAAAATGACTGGAAGTATGGAAATTACTCTAGTTCAGGGCTGTCAAACTCACAGCCCGTAGGCCAGATGCGCCACGAGTTTGACAGCCCTGCTCTAGTTGGTCTTTTGACCTGCACGGTGGATATATGAATCTATTGTGTAATTTTTGTCCCAGGCATTTGGTTGCAGCACTGTAAATCTGGGATCCCTTCTGTCAACTTGATTATTAAGATAAAGAGAAAGGTTAGTTTCAAGTCCTTCCTCTTTGTGGTGATATAATTAGGGTTTGTCAATGTACAGCTGTCCCCTCTAAATTTACTATTCTTAACATGCAATCCTCTATGATTGTTCAGATTTAATTTAGGAAATGCAAATAGCCTGGATATTTGGGGGAGGGGGGGAAATAAATGGAATGGCCTCACGGAAAGAAATGTTTCAGACTTGAGAACAAGCCTAGGTTCTTACATTCTGATAATTTATTTGGTATCTGAAATTTGCACTAATCAATTGAAGATCTCTTAGGCAAAATTGGAACTAGAGGCATTAACCAGCAGAGCACACTTAGAGAGATGAGAAGTTGGAGATAAAAGATCAAAACCAAAGGGAAAATTGGTACTGTGGGTTCTTGGAGTTTGACACAGAGAAGACTTCTATATTGTGTTGGACATCTTGTAGACAACATTGAGTGGTTTGGACTCACTTTTTAGAATCCCGCAGCGTACCAAAGTAAACTCTTTTTATACTGACAAAAACAGAGGCCAGTGAAGGAATTAGCTTTTAAAATGAGAGAACCAGAAAAGATCATTGTCGAAGGTAAGATTTGGAAACATAGCTTTATGGACTAAAAGTGACTAGGGCATTATTGGATTGTGTTAGTTGCCAGTTATTAATATTTTGAAAGGCATTTTTTGTTGGTCCACTTGAAGATATTTATTGAAATGGCTGCTGATAGTTTTGTATGCATGTCCTTACTTGAATGTTTTGGAAAAATAATAGTGAAAGGAAGTTCCTGGAATGCAAATGCAGTTAACCTAGGTATTATGTCAGCATCTCTGGCTTGCTGACATTGGAGTAGGGAATGAGTAAGACTGAAGGAAATGCATTTAGAGGCAGCCTGCCGGCATTTCTCCAATTTCTTTCCCTGCTTCTTCTCTATCTTGAGATTACTCTTTTGGCACTATCAAACTGACTTCTGATTCTTTTAGAAAGGGAGAATGTTAATCCAGGCAGCTAGATTTCAAAGTAGAAATTGAAACATATATTGTATTGAAAGAATGCTCTTAAAAACGTTAACCATTCCAGACGCCTTAGCTGACATGAATGTAGCTTGTTTACCTTATGAGAAGAAGCACCTTACAATGTTCTTCTATCTTCCTTGTAGTGAAAAGGCTAATTTAACATTGATAGGTTACATACAAAGCCCATTTTGATAGGAAGGATTTGCACTGAATAAGGGGAGTATGATGGTAGTTGGGTCAGGTCCTTCTCAAGTATGAACTCTAAATTGGCTCCCCCTGTCTCATTTATTGTTTTGCCTAACTTCACTTAACTCTTATTCCTTCATCTCAAAAAGAAAAGTAGGCAGCCGATTTAGGATTTATTTTTATTTCCCCTTCTCTCAATTTTCTCTTGTATACCAAGGTGACGGATCTCTTGGGGTTTTCTTTCCTAAAGTGAGCAATGCTTAGTCATAAAGCCTTATGAAGTATGCCAGCTTAGTCCTTGTGAAAGTTGGAGGATATTGGATCTCAGGTGGAGTGGGATGATGCAGGACATTAATTTAGCTTCTTCAAACCTAACATTGCCTTCTTTCTGTTTCCGCAATCCATACATATTACTCTAGTACCTTAAAAATTAGTTGCGGGTATGGTGACTCCATTCTTTGTATGTTTGGTTTTGAGATTTATAATCCCACTTTTCTGGGGTGGTTTTGAGATTTATAATCCAACTTTTCTGGGGTGAGAACACCAGCTTTGGGAAAGCTGAACTAAAACAAAATGTGTGTTAATTCTTGCTAGGGTAGTTTTCTTTCTGCCTTGCTGTAATTTGATGCTATGTTGTATAGATTCAGAGCTTTTAAAAATTGCACTAAATATGTGTGTGGCAATTTCTGATTTTTCATTTAATCCACCCCCCCCCACCCCCATCAAGCAGTTTCTTCTGTTAGTAGGGAATGGCATAAGTTATTTGCCATATCTGTTATTCTTTTTGGCTTTCTAATGGATCTTGCTTCCTTTCCCACTAAAGCAGCACTATATCAAACCTAATGCTGAATTCTTCATTCATTATTATTTTTTAATCCTTGTGCTATTTTATTTTACAAATTAATCTTTCTGTTCCCCCCCCCTATTAATACATTTTATCAATTATTGCTGTTATCTGTTTTTACTTCTAATATTTGCAAGTGATTTCAATGTATAGGAACAGGGCTGCAATGCGAGACTTCAGTCCCAGAGCTTTGGGCCCTCCAGGCTTCTACCAAAACACAGATGGGGGTTTTTAATTTTGTGCTGAAGAATTGTAGAAAAGTGGGAATTACTGGTCATATACCTCTGGCTAAAGGGCCTGGCCCTTCTCCCCTCAGCACTTGGGCCTTTGAGGCTGAACTAATTTGGGGTGAGAATAGGACCTCCTCCTGCTTTTCTTAAATACCCATGTTCATAGAATAAAGCACAAACAGGGTAGTGTTTCTGTAGTAGATTAATTAGCAAAAGAAATCGGCAATAAAACTAGGCAAGTGCCCAAGGGCTTGCGTAATAAAGAAATGAGAATTATAAGCAGCCATGCAACTTTCTAGATATAAATCCTATAAACTACTACTATCCTTATAGTAGCAGTCTAAAAAGTGATGATAACAGCTACTATCCTCATAGTAGCAGTCCTTATCTCTTTTGAGACCTATGTTGCAGTGAGAGTACACATAGAAAAAGAACACCCACTTTGATGATTTGTTGAGAACGTGTTGAGGCAAATATGCCCAACTATAAGTGGAAGTGGCTTTCACAAGAATCTGTCAAAAGCTCTCAAGTTGCATTCATATGTGAGATGTAATTGTGTTATACACCTGCCTTTAGACTGTTTACCTTCCAAATTAAGAAAAGACAGGAGAAATGTTATACTGGTGCTGATTGGCTAAGATGTGCTTAGGTATTTTTATGTTAAGAATGCAAATGCACCTCTCAAAAAAATAGCTTCATAACATTATTTTTCCACTTCTACTTATCCAAGTCCCATTTTAGCATCCTCCAGATATTCTGGGTACCAGCATTCATCATCCTCACCCAGTGTGACCATTGGCCCACAGACCAGAAATTAGAGAGTTGGCGCAAGAAATTTAGGGGCAACAACATAGAGAGAAGACTATCATCTTGTGTAAATTTCAGATCTAAGCCTCTACTTTAATTGATGTTATGATGAGGGATGTATAGAGTAGCTCATATTTCCCGCCTCCCCCAAAAAGGTAGGAGACTCCACATTCACAACTTCCTAAAGTCTAATATGAATGTTAGGACTTTCAACATTCAGGTGCGAGAAAACAGTATGTCCTGCATGTTGCTCAGAGGGAATAAGTTACACCAATGAGACCTGCGCCCTTAATTTTTCTCCCCCCTCTTTCCCACCCCCCACCAGCAGTCTATTTTGAATCTAGGATTGGGAGGCCATGTTGACAATCTAACTAGAGTGTGCCTGCCTTTGTTTTCTTGAAGTAGAACTGTGGACGTAACTATTATTACTGTTAGCATTCCTGTTGCATGTTTGTTTTGAATTACTTGGTCATGCCTTCTCTGCAATTTGGAAGTCATGAACTGGGGTGAAATTGGAAGCTCGGGGCGGTTTTCCTTTGAAGACCTGGAAGAGTTGCTTTCTTTTCCTCCCGTTGGGTTCATGACAGATGCAACGCACATCCAGCCAACCTGCTGTTTTTTGTTTTTACTAGTTGTGGGCTTGTCTTATAGCAATACTTGTTGGCTGTGAGCTTGCGGGCAACTTAAAAAGTTACCTGTGCTTGAAATAGATTTCTTCTTTGGGAGCAGCAATAAAGGGGATAGAAGAAGGGGAGGGAGAATAAAACTGATTGCTGTGTTGAGGGTTTGTAGTCCATTCTTATAGTTTGTACTATTGGGTGTTTCGTGTTCTGTTTTATTTAAAAAAAAATGGGGAGGGGGAGGGTGCATTATAATGATAAATAGAAGGATTTTTTAAGTATTGTGATAAGATTCTTTATAAGCACTGATTTTCAGCCCCAATGGGAGCTTTCTGCCTGAAAGCTTCGATGACCTTTGATCTCTCATGTACTGTACCTTCCCCATAGTTGTCCTCGTTGCTTTTACCACTTCTTTCCTTCTCCCTTGGTTTCTTTACCCTGAGATGCACAAATGGTACGTACCTTTTAAGGGGGCACCCGAATTGTGTTTTTTTGTTGTCTGTGTAAGATAGATGCAGCCAATATTTTGTGACAGTGTTTGTTAGGGGTGACTTAGACGATATATTCTGTCTGCATGAGCCGCAAACTGTGCTCCCCCCCCCCTTACTCTGTCTTCTCTTCCCAGCCATAGCTGCAAGTATGCAACAAGAGTCGGGGAGGAAAGTGTGAGGGCATTGCACACATTGTACACTTTCCTTGTTTTAGCTAGGGAGGACAGTCTAATTTACACATGTGTATTTTCCAGCCTGTCTTCTAAGGATTGACAAAGATATCTTAACTGTCGATGCTAACTTTTAGCAGATTGTGGAAATAATGGTGCAATTGTTTCAGGGTGGCTTTAATCAGCAGAAGATCAGGTCAGGTATATATAATATATATATATATATATATTGATCCTTGTATAAATAATATAAAATCTTAAAATATGAATTTATTCAAACACCCCCTTTGCCTAGCTCCTTTTTCTTGGCCGCTGAGCACTTCTCAGTTTCTTGCATTTCAGTCTGGGACCAAAAAACCTTATAACGTAGCCCATAATAGCTAGGAGAACCACAATATACCGTCAAAGGAAATCTTGTCACATCCACTGAAAATGGAGACAGAGCATTAAAGCAGTCTTTTCCAACTGCTGTTGGCTAGATGTGCTGGATTTTAACTTGCCCATCCCTTTGTCTGTGCTGGCTTGGGCGCTGTGGAAGTTGAAGTCCAACCAGCTGAAGCCCAAAGGTGGGAAGGGGTGCCCTGCAGTATTTTTTCCCCCTGCTTAACCTGTAACTGCTGCTTATAAGTGGAAGGCTTTTCGTCTTCCATGTTGAATCATTTGGTCCAAAGGCATTCAGAGAAGAGTGTATATTCTGACACCACGTCAGTTTAAGCATTCTGTTAGCTTTATCTGCACATTTGGGGCAAGGTTTTTAATCCTTAGTTAGCATTACCATAGTATTTTCTCTTTAATTGCATGGAGGCCAGTGTGCTTCTCATTTTGGCTTCAGCGTCAGTTCTTAAGGCAGTGGTTCTCAACCTTCCTAATGCTGCGACCCCCGCCCCGCCACCGCGACCCCTGCCCCGCGCGCGATGAGGTGACAAAGGGGGCATGGCACCAAGATGGCGGGCTAGCGCGCGCTTAGGCGACCCTGTGAAAGGGTCGTTCGACCCCCAAAGGGGTCACGACCCACAGGTTGAGAACCGCTGTCTTAAGGGAACTGAGAGGGAAATTGCACCAGTTTAGAAGTTGTTTTACTAGACTTTTTTCTTCTCCTTTTTGTCTGTTACGGCCAGCTGCAGGAATGCAGGACGCTTGAGGAGCCCTTGGCTCTACAATAAAAATGGTTCTCCTCCTCCTTTGATTAAGCTCTCTGCATCTGGGGTCAGAGCCATAGATTCTGACTAGAGCAGGTCAAGGATTTCCACTTAATCTGTGTGTGGGAAAAAACAGATTTGGAGAAGAGGAATGGATCTTAGCATTTCCCTTTAAAGTTGCCTGCCCTTCGTGCAAGCACTTCACATTGTGTGCATGGGTATTTGCATGCAGAGTCTTAATATGTATTCATGACAGGTGGTGTTAAGATTGGCTAAAGTGGTACAGTCGAATCTTGTTTTATTTCTTTCATATTTAAAATTAAGAGTTTTAGGGTCCCTCTGATAAATAAAACATTTAGTTCTGGGCAAGAGTTTTCTGAAACAAACTCATCCTTTACCACTTTAGGTGCGATCTGAATTAATTCTAATCTGCATAAGTTTTATATTTGGGATATTTTATCTCCTATTCCTTCTCCTCCTGCCAGGGTGGAAAAGCTCTCTAGGATGATAGAGATGCCTGTACTATATTGAAAAGAGGATGGGTGTCTTGATATGGAAGTCAGTCTATATTTCAACAGTTTGGTTGGGGTATGGAGAAAGAACGGGTCTTCTTACCTAATTCTTACAGTAAAAACCTGTGCAAATCAGGGCACACAAAACCCCTTCTTGCTCTTAAGTTGCTTCACATCTTAAAACACCAGGCAAGGAGGGAAAATCTATAGGATGGGAAACCTGTGTTTCCCATTAATCCTTTAGTGGAGCATTCATGTGGGAGGAGGAACGGAAGGCAGTTCTTAAATCAACACCTCATATTTACTGTACCTGTTTTGTATTTGGTCTTTTGTATTTAATAGGGTAGAATGGGATTGGGAAATAATATTGTGTTTTCACCTTCAGAGCACTGAATCTACAGCCTGCTGATCAAGACCAGCATGCAACCATGTTGACCTCCTCTGAGGCAGGGGCCTTAATTGGGATGGTTTAGTTAAGCAGATTAGGGGTGTGTGTGTGTGTGTGTGTGTGTGTGTGTGTATACATGCGCGTACATATGTACGTATGAGTGTGTATATGTTGTAATGGGTGAGTGAAGATGGGAGTATTGTTCGAATGGTAATATTTTGGGTTTGGGGGTGAATGATCGGTTATTGGAGCAAGAATGGAAGTGCTGCCTATGAAGCATCGCCCTTCTCCATTGCTTGTACCTTTGGAACCATAATGATTGTGGGGAAGTTTAACTTTGCCCCCTTATCTTGCTAGTTTTGGAAAGCTTGGACCAATGTTTAGAAGAGATTATTAAATAAATAAGCATTCAAATCAGCTCACAGGCCTGCCTTCTTACTTGCAGACACATGATCTTCCTTCAAACACTGGTTTAAAGCACAATATACACACACACAGACACACCCACACACACACCCAAATGCTCACTCCCGTGTGTTTCAGAAGGGGGTTGCTTGGTTACAGGGCAGGAGTTGCCAAGGTCAGTTCACATTCCCCAAAATCTGCTTTTAAGCCCAATGCAAAGGAAGTTCCTGATATGCAATCAGAGTGTTGCTCTTTTGAGGCTGATTGGCAATCTCCCTTTCTTATGGATCTCCTTGCCCTCGTTTTTCCACTGGAAGCAGTCCCTTCGGGGTTTTTTTTTTTTTTTTTTTCAAAGTAATTATGTTTCCCTCAAGAGTTTTATTCTTAGAAAGGCAGATCTGTCAAACCAACCATCAACTATTCTTCCTTTTCTTCCCCACCCCGATCCCAGCCTGGTTGTTCCATGAAATGAAAACATTATGTTAAAGAGATCTTATGTAAAATCATATTGAAATAACAATGCAGTGAGATATCACAAGCCATCCATCCCCCTTTCTACACATCTCAGTCTTGCGCACAGTGTGGAAGCCACCTTGTATAAGCCCTTTACATGAATTCAGTGAATGGTTAACCTTTTTTTTTGTCTCAGATGATATATATGCATTTTCAAAATTTCTGCATTACCTGGGGGGGGGGGAGGTTGGGAAAAAGGGGTTAACAGGAACTTAAAACTAAAATTAAAAAAAAAAAAAACAAAGCATTCAGACTTGATCTATTTTCTACAATGTATGCTGCGACCAGGTCCTGTTATTCATATTGTGGCTTTGAATCAATTATGTTGATTAAAATGCTGTTGCTTCTATTTGCCTTGCTTTTTTTGTGTCTCCAGATACAACAATGTAGGTAAAAATACAAGAGATAACAGGTGAGAATTCTTGATGACATGACGGTAATTTCGTAATCTGAGTCAAAAATACATTTTCAAACCACAGATAATTTTACAATCCTGTAAAACACTTCCCTCCTTCCACATCAGTATCCTTTTATATCAGTTGGCTTGTGGCCAGACAGGGCAATTCTATTTAATCAACCTTGAGGTGCAGAAATATATATATTTTTAAATCCCTCCTATGCAGGAGCTCGGTTTTGACTGTATGAATTAAAGATATTTCTATAGAGGTACATGCCTATTCAGTGTGGTTTACTTCTAGGTAAAAAGGTAACCATACCTTTGGGCTAAGAGTTACCTTGAATAGGGCGAAAGGGTGGGGATTGGAGTATTTTTGCTACTTGAGAAATGAATTCAACTCAAGTGATACCATATCTCAGAATGTAATATACCAGCAAACTACTCTCTAACTTAAAACAGCTATAGAACAAACACATGAGAAAATTATATGACAGTCTAATGTGGCTACTGCATGCCCTGCTAGAAACAACCTACTTGGAATTCAAATGACTGGTCAATAAAACTGAAGTTGATGGCAGCTCAGTTTCTCTCTCCCACCCACCCACCCACCCACCCAAAAGGCACCAGAAAATAAGCAGGGTGAGTTTGACCACTGTGTTTAACAATTGCCTATTTCCACACCAGTTATGGATTCCCAGAAACAAAGACAACCAGCACAGAAAGTAATCCTGCACAAATACTGAGGAATTGCCTGTTTCAGTATCCTGTGTATAACGCCAGAGCCTTTCTCTTTAGATTTACAAGGGTGGAGAACGCTGGCCCTTTCATGACTTGTGGACTTCAACTCCCAGAATTCTTGAGCCAGCCATGCAACTCCCAGAATTCTGGGAGTTGAAGTCCACAAGTCATAAAAGGGCCAGCGTTCCCCACCTCTGCTTTAGAATATGATGTCCTCCCAAACCGAAGACCATTAAGAATGTTCTGGCTGTGGCTATCAGAAAAGCTCCCCCTCTCTAAAATAGGCCACTTGGCTAGTCCTCCACTTGTACCTCAGCTGCTTTTTCCCATGTATTATCTTCCTGCCTTTTGCAGTTGTTTATTCCGACACTGCTGGCCCCTTCCTTGACATCTTGGAAATCTTGTTCTTTACAATTTGTGCTGGAGACTTTGGAAGTTTCCTGATTTAAGAGATTGAAATTCTGCCCTATTGCCTCCAGCAACCTTGCACAGCATATTATGAAGTGTCCCCAGCAGAAACATTTTTTTCAGATATTCTTATCGGTAGTGTCAATGAATGCTGCTGAAAAAATAAAATTTAAAGACAAGTTTCATCTGCCCTTTTAGCGAGTGCTTTTATTGCTAGTCCTGCAGGGACTTTCTTGGATTCCTTCAGAGGAGACATTAATGCAGGGTTGGTGTCTGAGCGTCTTCCTGTTTCTGCCTCTTGTAGCTGCAAAAAGGTGGCCCTTATCTAGCTTCTCTGTTCTATATTTGTCCTATGCACACACCTACAGGAGTCCTCTCTTCCCATCACAGAAAACAACTCTCAAGCTCCTCTTGGATGCTGCCTCAGGTTTAACTGGGTGTTTGTGTCTTTGAAGACCCAAATTTCTAACCTGGGATAACCTGCTGCTTTTGAAACCATTTAACCAAAATGCAGTAGGAACCATGAGTACCTGGTACCGTACTAGAACCAACGGGTTACCTAGAATAGGTACAGTACAGTTTCTTAAATAATTTCACCTTACGTTAATACATTTAAATTCGGTCCACTCTCTCCTAAGACAACTTGCCCCCTCTTCCATTTAACAAAGTATAATGGGTTTTCAACATGCTAATTTGAGTGGCCACCTGCTTTATTTTATAATGTCAAGCAGGCTGAATCAAGACACACTTTCTGGGCACAAAGTTATACTGCCACCATACCCATGAACACAGGATCGGGGCAGTTGGCAAAAGAGTTTGTCACTCTTCCAAACTTTCTTTTGTTCTCCTCTCCAACTTCCTTGGATTACCCAATTACAGTAAAGTATTTTACAGCTGCCTTTTCAGCTACAGGAAGAAGACAGTCATAACTGACAACAGAGCCAGGAGTGCATTTCGCCTTGCAGCTGGGAATTCCTTTTGAAATGTCCTACTCATTCATGCGGACACTGATGTGTTCTTCGAAGAGAGCAATGCAGAGCATAAGGCCACCTCCACTGAGAAAGCCCAAGTTCTGAAGAACGAAGTGTGTGAAGGATCTTTTTTTGCTGCTGGTAGAATGCCGCTGCAACATTTCGGGTAGCTAGAGAAAAACAACCAGCTGTTATCACCTTGGCAGCATTCATAGTCTAGTACAAACTGACTGACGGGATCTTTGCCCGTAAGAAGTCAGCAACAGCAAATGTATAAAGGTAAAGGTTCCCCTCGCACATACGTTCCCGACTCTAGGGGGCGGTGCTCATCTCCGTTTCAAAGCTGAAGAGCCAGTGCTGTCCGAAGACGTCTGGCATGACTAAATGCCGAAGGCGCATGGAACGCTGTTTACCTTCCCACCAAAGGTGGTTCCTATTTTTCTACTTGCATTTTTACATGCTTTCGAACTGCTAGGTGGGACAAGTAACAGGAGCTCATTCCGTTACATGGCGCTAGGGATTCAAACCGCCAAACTGCCGACCTTTCTGATCGACAAGCTCAGTGTCTTAGCCACTGAGCCACTGCGACCCTTTTTTTATATACAAATTTTTATATACAAATGTATAATCATAATCACATTGAAATGTTGGGCTACTTGAGTCCTTCAGCAATTCAGCACCAGGTGTTTTCCCCATGGAAAACTTTCATAGGGCCACTCATGCACCAGGAGATTTTCAAGATGTTTTCTAAGGAAAGTGCCATGTACTGTAGGCTAGGAGGCAGGTTTCTGAAATTTACCTGCAGTTTGGATTTTAGAATCACAAGACCTAATTCCTCACAGGTGTCCTACATATCCTTTTAGATTTATTCTCATTTCTTATAATCTATAAAGGGAGGAACAATAAGAAGCAAAGGGTCTGAAGATTACAGTTCTACCTTTCCTGTTCTGTTACAAGTACCAGATTCAGTTTTCTACCCAAAAGCTTTGGTAATCCACTTCTATAGTACTACTTCAGCTGACTGCTAGCTGCAGTTCGGTGGTTCAAATCTCACCGGCTGAAGGTTGACTCAGCCTTCCATCCTTCCGAGGTGGGTAAAATGAGGATCCAGATTGTTGGGGGCAATATGCTGACTCTGTGAACCGCTTAGAGAGGGCTGTAAAGCACTGTGAAGCGGTATATAAGTCTAAGTGCTATTGCTATTGCTATTTGGGGGATAGGAAGAAACATTAATATTCCAAATAAATTGTTTAAAATCTCAGAGACAAGATGCTGAATTCAGAGGTAAACTTGACCTCATATTTCCACTTGAATCTCCCTTGATCTTGAAAAGCTACAGCAGATGGAACTAGGCAGGAATCAGGGCCAGATGTACCAAGGATCAAAAAAATCAAATTTTGCATATAGCAATAGCACTTAGACTTATATACCGCTTCATAGTGCTTTACAGCCCTCTCTAAGCGGTTCACAGGGTCAGCATATTGCCCCCAACAATCTGGGTCCTCATTTTACCCACCTCGGAAGGATGGAAGGCTGAGTCAACCTTCAGCCGGTGAGATTTGAACCGCCAAACTGCAGCCAGCAGTCAGCTGAAGTAGCCTGCAGTACTGCACTCTAACCACTGCACCACCTCGGCTCATGTTCCCTTCCCATTGTGTGGTTGAGGCCAAAGCTTTAGATTTGAAAAACATTTTAACACCCCTGCAATTTGGACATCATTTTCTCTCTCCCAATTTAAGTACAGGATTGTTAGAGTAAAACACCGATTTGTGCTTTCCATAAAGAAGAGTGAGGAAGGAAGGCAATAAGTAAGAAGGAACATTTAACATTCTGTGGTCTCCAAGTGTCATTGTGATGGTTGGACTTGGAGTAGAGAGGCTTGGTTAAAGGCTCCAGATGCCTGCAAAGTTCAGTGGGTGAGTTTAGTCCCTCTGGTGTCAGCCACTCTTTCTTCATTGCTACCATAAAGATAAAATTAGGGAAGACTCCCGCATATACCACCACTCAAAAAAAGGTCAGGTAGAAATAAATAAAGACTTGTACCATACAGAGAAAAATGAAACATAGTCCTTACCATATCAACCAAAGCTACGTAAAGAAAAACACCAGCTGTGGTGGCAAAGATCCAGGGAGTGACTTGGGAAGTGTTCTGACTGACGACTGTCCCTAACACCATGCCCCAATAAGCCAGGAAAGCAGACAGCAGGTTAAACAACAGCACCCATCGGAGTGGCATGCCCGCCCGGATTAGGACAGCACAGTCTCCTGCCAAAGAGAGAGAAAGTTAAGGCTACCTCAACTACTCTGGAAGCCAGCAATGTCTAGGCATGAACCTGTCATGGCAGGGATGACTACTTTTGCTTCCATGGTGCTTTGGGCCAGCTTGAAAACAAGACATGCAAAAAGATCAGTTAGTCCTGAAGCAGGATTATCCCCCTAGTTCAGGGGTGGGCTGCTCCGGGTTCGCCCTGGTTCGGGCAATCCTCTAGCGAAGATTCTGCGTGGTTCGGTGAACCCCCAAATCCCACTTCTGGCTGGCCCCGCCCACCCCGCCCCTACCCTCCCAGGAGTCTCCACGCGGCCCGTTTTGGATGCGAGGTAAGTGCAGGGCCCGCGTGGAGGCTCAGGGAGGGCAAAAAACAGGCCTCCCAGAAGCTCCGGAAGGCCAGAAATGGGCCCATTTCCGGCTTCCGGAGGGCCTCCGGAGCCTGGGGGAGGCCGTTTTCGCCCTCCCAGAGGCTTGAGGAAAGCCTCTAGAGCCCGGGGAGGGCGAAAAACGGGCCTTCCGGAAGGCCAGAAACGGGCCTGTTTCCAGCCTCCAGAGAGCCTCCAGAGGACGGGGATGGCGAAAACATCCCCCCCCCCGCCCTGGTGCAGGGGGCTGACCAGGCCACGCCCACCACCATGGCCATGCCCACCCAGCAACCAGGCAGAGAACCCGTTGCTAAAATTTTTGAAGCCCACCCCTGCCCTAGTTCACTCACCCAATTCATGGGGTAGTTCATGGCAGAGGACTGCCAATGTAGTGCTTAAGCCACTGGAGAGTCCATTCGAGAAGGCAGCCCCTAGAGAAGAAGAACAGGGTAGCAAGGCATGTAAGTCTAAAAGAACCTATGTGGTGTAGCAGTGTTGGGCTAGGAGGGAGAGGTTCCGGGTTCTAGTCCACCCTCCGCCATAGAAGTTCCCTGGCGACTGTGGGATGGTCACTTCCTCTCACCCCAGCCTCCCTCATAGGGTTGTGGGGGAGAGGAAAAGCAGGAAGAGGGAGTGCTATGTATGCCACCTTAAGCTCCTGAGAAAAGGTTCTGCGAGAAGGAGATATTTTGCTTTTCTGTCACAAGATGGGAGCAAAGAGTGCTTAGAAATCACTGACCTATTGCCAATCCGTCTGTGAAATTGTGTACCCCATCCCCAAGAATAACCATCCAAGCGATGTCAGCTACCCCAGCCTTGAGAGTCCCAGCTGGGCTGTGGGAGTGACCATGGTGATGTATCTCTTCTGTTTGCTTTTCCAGGCTTGTCCTGTGGTCTCCTGAGTTGTGAATTTGAATGGAGCAGTCCTGGACTTCGCCATATACATTTCCAGTGTCCTCTTCTGGCACTCTCAAACTCTGCAATTCAGCACCTGAAAAGTTTAGACCATATTAAAAAAAAAAAAAAAGCTGTTTAACTTGCCTCTTTGACATCACCTCTTAAGATCTCAGAACGTGTGACTGAGAGCCTAGGAAACTGAGAACATGCCAAACAATGCACATTCTCTAGAGCAAGGGTGTCAAACTCAAGGCCCGGGGGCCGGATCCGGCCCGCGGGGTGCTTAGATCTGGCCTACAGGGCTGCCCTGGAAACAGTGAAGGATCGGCCCGCGGTGCCTCTGCCAGCGAAAATGGGCTCCCGAGTTCTGTTGTGCAGCCCTCCCAAGCTCCGTTTTCAGCTGCGACTGCCTCCTGCAGCCTTGTGCCAGCAAAAACAGAGCTCAGGAGGGCGGCATGCAGCCATCCCGAGCTCTGGTTTTGCTGGCAGAGTGCTTGGGCCACCACAGCCACCCCTGACACAAATGATGTTGAGCTGGCCACACCCACCTAGCCCCCCCGAGGTCAAACACAACCCTGATGTGGCCCTCAATGAAATCAAGTTTGACACCCCTCCGAACTGTCAGAAAAATCTGCTACGGAGATCCAGCGATTCCAGACATCGACCACCCAGGCCAGCAGAAACCAAGCCGTCCACCACGAAGAAGCCAACTATGACGACCCCTCCGACGATGAGGAGGACGTGAGTCACCTCAAATCGACACGGAGAAAATGGACTCCGGCCATCAAATCGCCTCAGGCCTAGGTTGTGGCGGGAACCATGACAGGGCTGA
>QLTV01003097.1:4356009-4370900 GCA_003457575.1 Thermophis baileyi
CAAAAACCGGGCGGGGGGGGCTGCTTAGATCTGGCCCGCGGGGTCACCCTGGAAACAGTGAAGTACTGGCCCGTGGTCAGTGAAAACAGAGCTCGGGAGGTCTGTTTTCACTGGCAGAGGGTTGCAGGAGGCCGTCGCAGCCAAAAACGGAGCTCGGGAGCCCGTTTTCGCTGGCAGAGCACTCGGGCCACCACAGATGCCCCCCGACACAAGTGATGTCGAGCTCCAAAAACCGGGCGGGGGGGGCTGCTTAGATCTGGCCCGCGGGGTCACCCTGGAAACAGTGAAGTACTGGCCCGTGGTGCCTGAAAACAGAGCTCGGGAGGTCTGTTTTCACTGGCAGAGGGTTGCAGGAGGCCGTCGCAGCCAAAAACGGAGCTCGGGAGCCCGTTTTCGCTGGCAGAGCACTCGGGCCACCACAGATGCCCCCCGACACAAGTGATGTCGAGCTCCCCTCCCCCCCGAGGTCAAACACAACCCTGATGCGGCCCTCAATGGAATCGAGTTTGACATCCCTGCTCTAGAGCTATCTCCAAGAATAGAGGAGCATAGGTTTGGAACAGCAGTTTGGCTTGTTTCCTAATCTGATTCAGTTTGAGAAATAAAGGCACTGAGGTTTCAGGGAAACATGTTAGACCTTTGACCCACCTAGCAATCCATTAGGACCTAGAGAGACTGAGCAAAGACACAGGTCAGATTCATGCCGTTTTGCTGATGAAGAACAATATTCTCCCTTGATTGTACTTGATGGCAATTGATCATTTTAGAGATTCTGGACTAGGCCCTACAACAGATGCTGCCTGTCCTCTTATCATTAGCTCCACTTTGTGGAATATGGGAAACATATTACCTACTAGTGTCTTTGTGTTACAAATTCATTTTTGTTTCTTCTTTCAGTTCTAAATATATTTATTGTTGTTCCTTGCTGTATGTCTTTGAATTAACAGATTAGCTTCTAAAAACCTCCTCAAACCTAATTATTTATTTATTTGAAACCTAATTATTTATTTATTTGGTTTTTTGTTTATCAGATTTATTTACTGCCCATCTCACAATTCAGGCAACTTTATCTAAAACTAACAGCTTCTTGTCAGGTACATCATGTCAGCTAGATACAGAACTGAATCACAATTCTGAAGGGACAACTAGTAAGAATGCTGATGCTAGATACTGATCGCTGAGACAATTTTCAGCTATCTATCCAATAGCTGGACAGAAGAAAGAAAGAGGTCTTAGAAAAGAGCTTCCACTCAAATACATATTTTTATATATTTAAAATGCATTTATTCAAGTGGGCTCAAAGGTGTATAATCATTGAACCATGGCACATAAATTCGTTTGAAACCAGATTTCTAGGAGACACACATCTTCCCTGCTAAAATAGAATGTAAAGCATACCAAAATACTAATATGGATTTGAAGTACTGTACTAAGTAATTCACAACTCACTATGCAATGTCCTCTCTGCGTCATTCTCATCCACCTTAGTAGACGATTGCTCAGATTGCTTTCCAGTGGCACGTTTCTGTCCAGTAAAAGCAAAACGTTTTTTAAAAGCATGTTGACATTTGAACCCCACCCTAATGATGCCAGAGGATATAGTCTCCTTGTAGTGGAGGGCAGTAGTATAACATGGCCATAGTTCAGAGATGCCTTTTCTCGTTCTAGGGGAAACCTTAGCATATAAGACATTTTTGCTTGTTTGACTCGGATTAGGCATATGTGATGACCCGGGGTGTGGCACGAAGGCAACACAGCCAGAGAACCGGTATGAGTCCCTGTATTGGCACCAACTTTTCCCCCAAAGTCCCTTTTACTCTCAGGCCTGGAGAAAAGCTCTCTCACAAACTTGCAGATACTCCAGTCCAAACACTGTAAACAGAATGACTGCAATCAGTCACTCCAGCAGGGCAAGATAATGAGTCCCAGACGGGAAGAATGATTCCAGCAAGACAAGATAAGCACACGGTAGCACGGCACTAATTCAGACAGTCCGGAGGAGTGCCAGGAATGCAGACCACACTCTCAACACCAGATGAATTCAGCGTTTGTTCCTGACAAACGCCCCTCCCACCTGCCTCTCTCCTTTAAATTCCATCCCCAGGTGTGCCTTGTGAAGGGAATCGGGGCCCTTTCCTTCTTCGTAAGCCACGCAACCCACGTTGCTCTCTTCTGCGTTCTTCCCTGCGTGCCTAGGAGGAGGAGGAGATGGGCCTTGGTCTTCATCTGAACCCCCTCTCCCTTGTTCTACCTCTTCCCTGCTCTGCCCAGCCTGACTTTGCCCTTCCCCAGTTTCCTCCACAGCCAATGGAGCCACTCTCCCGCTCTCTGTCAGCTGTTCGTCTTCCATCTCAGATTCAGACTCCAACGGAGGCATGACAGCATATGTATATGAATAACACATGTCTTTTCCTGTCCTGAAGAGTGTTATAATCCAGTTCACTTCTTACCCTCTTTGCACGAATTTGGTTGAGGGTTCCCATGAGATTCTCAATGAGGAAGAGAAAGTAAATGCCTCCTAGGACACATAGACCCTTCAGAATGCCATCTTCCTTGGAGGACAGCAAGCCATGGGAGCTCACTTGTGCCTGAATAAAAACAATTGTTCTGAGCAGAGAAAGGAAGAATTCAGAACACAGATTAATCATTTTTAAACCACCTTAAAATAGGACTGAAAAGATCTGAGCAAAAATCCCCAGATTTGTTCTTCATGGAAACATGACAGGAGTTCAGCTCTATTGTTTGGTTCTGGCATCACTTTGACCCTATTCACCTGGGAGCAAGTCCCACTGAGTTTAACAATAGCATTAATTATGAGAAATTCTGTTGTCAAGTAAACAAAAGGGAGGCAAACCAGCAAGTCCTGAGGAGTATTCACTGAGTTGAAATGTGGGAGATACTTCATTAGAAACAACGGGATCAAAGTATTGATGAGAATGATGTGAAGAGGGCAGAATCCCAATGTCATAGGTGGGCTTACCGGTACGAGGTTGATATGGTTGGGTGGTACCCACTTACCTCTGGACAATTGTACCCCAAATGGAAGAAAGAAGAGTGGTACATACATGTGGCCAGAGGTGCAGCAAAGCGTCCCCACACAATGTCCCCACGGCCAACGCCACCAGAAAAGTCAGGAGGAACTGGAAGATTTCTCGACTGAGTAGGGGCACCAAGATGATGGCCAGTGCTGAGGGCAAGCTGGTCAGGGTAATAGCCAAAAATCCCCAGCCTAGGCCTGTGGAAAGCATAGAGAATAAGAAACACAGCTCTAAAACTAGCAAGTTGCACATAGTGTTGGCCCTATTAGCTACACTTCCCTGGGATGGAAGGACTAGAACACCTTCTCTCTATAGATTGCAATGAATAGTTTCTTCACAAGAGAGTAATGAAGGAACAAGTAATTATATATCTTCTTAAAATAACTCCTAGAAAATAGGTTGGAGGCAGAGAATGTTGGGAAAAAGCCAGTTTGGTGAAAGAAAAGTTGAATCAAGAAGCCATGAATAAAGACTTGGGCAAATTGAGACTTGAATATGATTTTGGAAGACATTTTTCTCTTATATTCAATAAGGATTTTCTGAAGAACAATTTGAGTGACCTTGAAGGGAGGACGTGGAATATTGTTTTACATATTTTAAATAAGTATGCAGCAGTGTGGGTTTGCAGAAGAAATGTGGAATTCTTTACAAGACTAGAGAGAACGGTTAAAAAAAGAAGGAAAGAACTGAAAGCGGAATGGAAGCCATGCTGAATGACTGATGGAGTTGTGGTCTGGGGAAAGGGAGGGAGAAGAAAGAAGAGCACAAAACTAACATTACTACTGCATTTATATAGCAGTAAATTGAACCTGCTGCAATGTCTACCCTGTGTTCAAATTTATAATATATTACTCATTTTGTTTATTTTTCTAACAAAATATACTGTCTTGATGAGGTTGTGTGATCCCATGATGTGACACCCCCCCCACAGCACCCAATTTACAATTTGCCACATGCAGAATCTTCAGCTACTCCTTTTGATAAATTAAGGGTAGAAGTGGAAGTAGGAAACCTCACAAATTCCCCAAACTACAAACAACAATAACAAACACCCTTCCTCAAAAATCACATCACCAATATCCATTGATTGCGGCACCCGAAATGAATGCCCCAACTTGGGCATCTTTAAGGCTGGGCCTGGAAACATTTTGCTTCCCCCACACCTCCTACTCCCCTTTCAAGCTGTACAGGTAGTCCTCGACTTATGACCAGAACTGAGCCCAAAATTTCTGTTGCTAAGCGAGACATTTGCTGAGTGAATTTTGCCCCGTTTTTCTGCCTTTCTTGTCACAGTTGTTAAGCGAATCACTGCATTTGTTAAGTTAGTGACACAGTTGTTAAAGTGAATCTGGCTTCCCCATTGACTTTGCTTGTCAGAAGGTTGGAAAAGGTGATCACTTGACCTTGGGATACAGCAACGGTCATAAATATGAGTCAGTTGCCAAGCATCTGAATTTTGATCATGTGATCATGGGATTGCTGGAACAGTCCTAAGTGTGAAAAACAGTAATAAGTCACTTTTTTCAGTGCCGTTGTAATTTTGAATGGTCACTAAATGAACTGTTGTAAGTTGAGGACTACCAGTAAAGTGGAGGGGGAGAGCTTTGACCACGCCTCCTCTTGTGACATCACTAACTCCGCCTCCTGCTTCTCACCCAGGTCAACCTCACTGGAGACGTGCGCGTCGGAGTGATTTGAGAAGGGCAGAAGGGCTTACCAATCCAGAGGGAATTTCCGGCTGTGTCGAAAGTCACATCATCCAAGTGCTGGATGCAAACACGGCTATCGATCTGGTAGAGCAGGGCTGGGCACAGCAGGGTGAACTGCTCTGGGGTGATTTTGGAGACAGTATTCATGCCAAAATTGACAAGCAGCTGAGACACATTGAGGCACTGGAGAGAGAACAACAACCCGGAAGGCTGTTTATTGTGGAAATGAGTAATGGGACTAAAATGGGCTTGTGGCCCTCCAACCAGGACAGAACGCACTTCCACTACAATTATCCATTATCCATTTTTTTGGGGGGGGGTGTACCCCTGAGCAGAGGAAAAAACCATTGCCCAGCTTGGGAGGGGAATTACAGTAACAGAAATGGGTAGTGTGGGAAATCAGAAATACATTGTGCTTTCTCTGGGAGCTACAGAAAAATTCAGCATTCCTGAAAAGCAGAGGTAGGATTCTACACCAGTTGTGCAACATTGCGTTTTTCTATGTGAGTGTGGTGGTGTCTGTATGTGACTATATGGATGGGCACGTATTTTAATAATAGCTGTTTTTATAGGATGGCTTTTGAAAACAGATGTCTGGTTGCATTGCTTTAAGTCCCTTCTAGCCATCTATTTGGGGGGATAGCTGGTGATAACCAAGTTTCTGTCAATCATTAGCTTGAAGACCAGATGCACTCTGAAGGTCATCTATAGGTTACCATCCATAGGTGTTGAGCTGTGAGTGCCCCATTTCAAGCACATATATGACTTCTTTCCAAATGGAACATGTGCCCAGTGTAAACAAAGAATCTCGACTCATTTTCTATCTTTCAGTCCATAAAATACAACTTGTAATCTCCCCACTCCCGCCAACACATCCCCTTAAAGCATAATTGCTTCCCTGCCAGCCCAATATGGTCAATACACTTGCTGCGGTGAGGCAGGAAATCTTGAGAATGACTCCAACACATCTCCAATTCTTACATCTTCATGCAGGTGATTGAAGACCGAATGATCCAAGGCAATGACTCCTTCCAGAAGGTTCAGTTTAGGATGTCCGTGGGGAGGCATGAAAACATTTTCCTCTTTCTCCTTGTCAGATTTCTCTCGGCCTTGCCCAAAACTGGGCTTGAGGACATGGCTGACCTCATGGAAGGTAGGAGAAACTGGGGTATGGAGTTCAGGGTCCAGCAGAGAGAATCCTGGCCTGAAGGACACGTGAAATCATCATCAACTCAACAGGGAAAGATTTCACTGAAATGTTAAGAAACCATTCTGATACTGTAAGGCTAACTAAATCTCCCTGCGAATAATCAGAAGAAGAAAAATAGAACTAAGAGAAATAGAACTAAAATACACAAAGCTGCAGGTTTGAAGATAATTATTATTTTCAATGTATACCTCACTTTTATTCCTGGAGTTTATCATGGTGTACATAGCTCTCCCTCCTTCTGTTTTTCTCCACAACAATCCTGTGGAGTAGTTTGGACTAAGAGTTAGCAAATGTCTGTGGCTGAGGGTGGGATTTCCTAGTCGAAAGCAGAATCAGTGCATTGCATTCCTTACGTGACATTTCTTTATTATTATTATAAAATCTAACCAAATAATATATATGTGGTACTCGCTTAGACTGCTGTACAGCAGCTTTGGCAGTTACAATGATGATGAAAATATAAACTTGTGACCAGTTCTCTCATTTACAGACTATAGAGGTCTGTAAAGCAAAAGAACACTGAAGTAAGATCATAAGCACGGTAGCAGTTTTGTTTAGTGACTTCTTTGCTTAATGACTGGGTTGCCAATTCCAGTTGTGGTTGCTAAATGAGGACTACCTGTATCTTTTCTGAATTTATCTCTCTCCTCCCAATGTAATGTTTGAACCCAAATTGTTTGAATCAATGGCTGACAGAGAAGAGCTGCTGCTTCGCTTCCTTTTTCTCTTGCAGTGGTTGAAGCAGGCCTATTATTGCTAGCTCTTGGCTTCTTGAAAGACAAGAAATATTTCAACAGCCCCATTTCAGCAGGTTGCCTGGTTCAGCAAGATCAGAACGCTGAGGCTAGCAATATGTTTATTTTGCTTGGGCTTAGATGCTGTGCAAGATGTTAGCTACCGATCAAGAACATAACAAACACCATTCTTCAATGGAAATATGTGCTGGCAATTTTCCATTGTGTACAGATGGAAGTATCTTTCCCTCACACTGTAGAATCAGGGTGGCTAATTTGTCACAGACCTCACTTGGCACTTGCCAGGTTGGGTCTCTGCCCCACCTGACTTTAACATGTTCTTCAGATTATTTCCTTGAGAATAAATAAAGCAGCGGGAAACAAAGAACCAGCCCTTAGCATCAGTTTGATTTATCTCTGGGCACCACAGAGGTATTCTTAGCAAACAAACAATGTCCGGATGCTTTGTTTGGAAGTACATCCAGGCTGCCCAGAAAAACAAGGCAAAGGTACCCTGAAATCTTCTGGAAAGGCTATGGTGTGGGGGGGGGGACCCTCTCATTTACCTTCCAACAAATGGATCTTTGGGGACTGCCCATGCTCACTTGGAAAGCTATTTTATGAATGGACAAGCCCTCCCCAGTGCGGCAATTTTTGCCTGCTGGATGTTTCCAGTCTTTAAAATGGTCCCACCTGGTGGCAGTGACACTCTCCACTTGAGTCTCGGCCCCGTGCTCTGTCTTGCCGATGTGATCCAGTGCTGAGTGGGAGTGCAGGTGCTTGTTCTCCTGGACCTCAAGGATGTCCAGATGGGAGACATGACCGTGTCCCAGTTCCTCGTGTTCAATCTCCACCACCTGCACCTTCCCCAGCCCCAGGCTTAGCAGGAGGCGGGTCAGGCCCTCGAAGGACAAAGTGCCGTTCTCACCATACTGCCGAAACAACTGCTGCAGGTAGTAACCATGCTCTTGAGTGGCGTCTTCCAGCAGAGGCCCAGCAGTTCCGCCAGCCAGCAAGTCCCACGGCTCACCCTGGGCAAAACGGCATATGGCCTGCAGGGAGAGCCAAGCCACGCAGAATCTGGCCAGAGGGAATCTCAGAATCTGCTGGTCCATCAACAGGGGCCTGTACTGAAAGGGGGAAAAAACTCTGAGCCCTGAGGGAGAATCACAGTCTTAGAGCTGTGGCATTTATCCACAGATCCTGGAAGAGAAACAAATCTTTATTTGCTAACATCTGTTAGGGTAGAGAAATCCTTGCCATGACTGGCTAAGAGGAGAACTTGCAAGAGGACTTACATCCTGTCCTCTTCTCAACCAGTGCAGTAGGAGAGACCTTCTAAGCATCTGTTCTTGACAGGATTTCTTGAAGGATCTCAAAGGTTTTGGGCTTGCACAACAAACATCTCAATTATTTCCTCATAGTTCAGATCCATGTTTGCATGTAACTAAATCTTGATAATTATTTGTCTATTTTACACATTTTCATGCTGCCACAATCAAAAAAGCTCTCCAAGGCTCCATATGGAAAATACAGGTAGTCGTCAACTTATGACCATAATCGAGTCCAACATTTCTGCTGCTAAGTGAAACATTTGTTAAGTGAATTTTGCCATATTTTACAACCTTTCTTGCCACAGTTGTTAAATGAATCACTGCAGTTGTTATGTTAGTAACACAGTTGTTAAGTGAATCTGGTTTCCCCACTGACTTTGCTTGTCAGAAGGTCACAAAACATGGACACATGACCCCGGAACACTGCAACCGTCATCAATATGAGTCAGATGCCAAGCGTCCAAATTTTGATCACGTGACCATGGAGATGTTGCATTGGTCATAAGTGTGAAAAACGGACGTAAGTCACTTTTTTCAGTGCCGTTATAACTTTGAATGGTCACTAAATGAACTGTTGCAAGTCGAGGACTATCTGTATAATGGTAAAGGTAAAGGTTTCCCCTGTCCAGTCATTTCTGATTTTAGAGGTGGTGCTCATTTCCGTTTCCTAGCCGAGGGAGCCAGGGTTGTCCGAAGACATTTCTGTGGTCATGTGGCCAGCATGACTATACACTGAGGTGCATGGAACGCTGTTACCTTCCCACTGAAGTGGTACCTACGTATTTATTTACTCATATTTTCATGCTTTTGAACTGCTAGGTGGGCAGGAGCTGGGGCGAGTAACGGGAAGGTGATTTGAAAATATCCTGGTGCTAAGCCATGAAAGATTTAATAAGTTAAAACTAGCACCTTATATTGGATCTAGAATTGGCAAGTAATGCAGGGTCTGGTGTAAGGTGTTCCTAATATTTGCATATAATATTCCTAATGTAGCACTACACTGAGAATTTTAGAAATTTATATTCATTATAATTTATTTATGAAATTTATGTGCCGCCTGTCTCACAGAGTGACTCTACATCACTACACTGACCTGATTTCTCTAACTTTAAATTAAAAATCCAACTTCCTTTGACCTGATTTAGGGGGGAGGGGTTCACTAATTCAACGGGCTCTGATTTGAACCTCTCTGCCTCTTTTTGATTAGTATAGAAAATGAATGACTAGTTTACAGAATTCAACTTTTGAATTTTGAAAGGAGGATATTGCCAATAAGTAAAGTAACTTATTAAATTAGATAAGAGAACAGGGTAAAAATAATGTTTTGCTTCTTTTACATAATATTCTTTTTTTCAAAACCACATATATTCAAAGTGGTCATATGAGCTGACCTATATTTACACTTGTGGCTGATATTTAGTCAACCCGCAAGTGTAGAGTGTTCCTCCCCACAAGATCATGTTTCTGAAATTTGGTTTATGCATCTCAATGGGATTCCCTTCGCAGACCAGGTTAAGCCAAAATGAAACTACAATCACATGGCTTGGTGCAGTATAAGAAGCCATACATTGGATTGCAAAGTCAAAGCAGAGTTTGTAAAGACTGATTTTTAAATGGAGATCTTTTCCTCGTGCATCAATTTCTTAGCTACAATTTTAACCAAAATAAGTAAGGAGACAGTACTTTTACAAGCGTTTGTCATCTCCGTGACCTAGAGATTTCATGAGTCTTCTAGCAAACAGCTACAAAGTTGTACAAGCAAACATAAAAACGCTGAAGCAAATATTTAAAGAATGTAATCAAAATACCTGACCCTCTCACGATGCCCAGGCTAGGATAAAATTTGGAATAGCTGACCAGCCTTCAACCGTTTTGAATATCTGAGTAATGGAGATCCAGATGAGATGCTCGCAGATAATTTCAAGCCTTGGTTGGTGCCTGCTTTTTCCGGCTGCCTTGAGCACCAAGTCAAACAGCAACTCTAGAGCAAATAATAATATCTGATTTTAAGAGACAGAGGCAGGTTTCAGTCCTTTTAATTGGAGCAATTTTGCTTTCGTCTGGGTTTGGATCTGCCTGAAGGATGGGTGGGCTATTTTGGAGCAGAGTAGGTGGACCTGCCAGACATTAGCCCCTCCTTCTGTAAAAACAACAGGTGGGAACTGGGGGCATTAGAGGAGTTTTGGACTTTCCCCAGAAATGTAGAGAGATAAGTAGGAACAAATATCTTATTTGGGGACCAGGCACTGACAAGGAGTGGGAAAAAATTGAGCAATCAGTCAAAATGTAAATATGCATCTCTTTCCATGTGGACAGCTACCCCTTCAGTTTCCCCAACAGATACAGGGCTCCCTGACCACAAGGGAGAACGGCCTTCCTTCAGCCAGTTGTTAAGTGAATCAATGCATTTGTTAAGTTAGTAACATGGTTATCACATGAATCTGGATTCCCCATTGAGTTTGCTTGTCAGAAGGTCGCAAAAGCGGATCACATGACCCCGGGACACTGCAACCCTCATAAATATGAGTCAGTTGCCAAGCATCTGAAGTTTGATCATGTGACCATGGGGAGTGTAGGAAGTTAGCACCTACCCCCCTCCTAGAGGAATGAAATTTTTAGGAAATATTTAAAAAGGCAGAATATTATATTTCCCTGGCTGAGAAATGGAGAAACAGTTTTTTAGGCAGAAAATAGACTAACTCTTAATAGCCCCAACCTTTGTCAATGGACCATTAGGACCAGAACAGCCTACAGAGTTGCCCCTGCATGGCCCCATGGGAGTCTGACAGCCAATCAGGATACATTTCTTACACAGGAACAGGAAACTCTTAAGGTGGGGCCCAACAGAGAGCATAAAAACTCAGGCACTCTCAGCATCTCCCCCCTTTTTCTCTTCTTCTTCAACATCTTCGAGGCATGTGATCCCCCTTTTCCCCAGGACCTCAGACCATGTGGTCCTGCTGTCCACCATTAAACCACCTTTCCAAGCAGTCACCATGCTTCCAGTGTCTTTTTCCCCACTTGGAACCGAACCCAGAAGGATATTCCTTACAACAGGAGGTTGCAACAGTCATGTGAAAAACGATCATTAAGCCAGTAACTTAAAGAAGGCTCTATTAAGTTAGAGCTTCCAGCTTCACAGTCACTCTACCTCTGAATATTAGTTGCTTGCTTTGAAAGCAAATGATGCAATGTAGCCTGTTGTTTCCATGTTTTGCTTGCAAGCTTTCTGGAATCATCTGACTGATCATGATTTATGCTGGACCAAATGGAAATTTGCTCTGATCCAGACAAGCTTGCGGTATATATTCCTATCCCTTTAAGGCACTTTTTCCTCAACCTCAGCAGCCTTAATATGTATGGACTTCAACTCCCAGCAAACATCAGACATCTTAAAATTGCAGAGGTTGAGAAACGTTGCTTTAAGGCATGGAAATGGCTTCCCACCCAACTATTGGTAATTTGCAGCTCTCATCATACCAAGCCAACTTGGTAGATGGATAAAGAAAACGATGGGAGCTGTAGTCCAAAAACTACAGCTTGGAGGGCTGCAAGTTCCTTCTGTTCTAAGGTATCTGTTCCATGGAGTCAAACAATAACTTTCAAAAGGGTGGGGATATTGCTTGTTTCTAGTCTTACAATAGCAATAGCAATAGCACTTAGACTTATATACCGCTTCATAGTGCTTTACAGCCCTCTCTAAGCGGTTTACAGAGTTAGCATATTGCCCCCAACAATCTGGGTCCTCATTTTACCCACCTCCGAAGGATGGAAGGCTGAGTCAACCTTGAGCCGGTGAGATTTGAACCGCCGAACTGCAGCTAGCAGTTAGCTGAAGTAGCCTGCAGTGCTGCACTCTAACCACTGCGCCACCTCGGCTCATACAAGCCACCGATTGGTTTATCTGGAGGAGTTAATGGTTCATCTGCAGCCCAGCAGGCCACTCAAAAAATTCAGATAGCTCTGTTTGTGGCCAAACAGGATGTATTAAAGGTCAATTTTTAATTGCAGAAGTATGTTTTTATAAAAGGCTTTGAAATTGGGAACAAGCAGATTTATTTCTTCTATTTGTTTGGCAACATTTGTCCTCCCTTTGTGATCTTTCTAGCATTCCGGCAACAGTGGGAATAAAAGTCTCCAATTGAAGTGATATCAAGATTTTGTTGTGAGCCTGCTGCAGGATATTATTATACTCATTTAAACATATAATGCTGCAATAAAAAATATATATTTACAACAGCTCAACGCAGAGGGATCTCCAGGTGGAACTGATTATTGTATTGAAACTTAACCATTTATCAAACATTAAGCTAAATTAAAATAAATATTTTCTATCATATTAGCCAGATTTAAATGCACATATTTTTGTGTGTAGGGAAGATTAGAAAGCAGCTGGCAACACCTAGCCTGCAGATGCCAGCTCTTAACAATTGTCACATTGAACGTGAATCTTTAAAAAGGAAAGCAACAGCTGTTGGGAACACAGAGTAACCACTAGGAAGTTTTTTGCAGGTCTCTTAGAACAAATAGGCCTTGCCCATACTATAAGGAAGGTAGCCCAGCTGATGCATCATAACTGATCTTGAGTCTCTTGGAAAATATTGCTGATGTTGAACAGCCTCACTTGCAATAAAGGTATTGCATGATGACCTTATCATCATGAACTGTAGTATGTTAAAGAAGCCCACGCTTCATATTGGTTGTATGTTGTCTTGCATTATGTCTGGGACACCAGTGATATTGCAGGGCTCTCCAAACTTGGCAACTTTAAGAGTTGTGGACTTCGACTCCCAGAATTCCTCAGCCAGCCATGCTGGCCCTGATATAGGGGAACTGTTTGTGACTGCAATGTGTTTGAATTAGTTGGGGAGGAAGATCCCTTCAGTCCTTGTCCTCCTCCTCCTCTTTTGCCACAAGGGACACAAAGATCTGCATGTATAAATCACTCTTGTAGCATCACAAACAAAAGTCCTGCCTTCCCGGGTCCAACAAGGCATCTAGTTGGCCATTTGGGAAGAAGCAGAACGCAGAAGTAACAAAGTCTGCCCTTGCAGTTTCTTTCTTAACTTCCTTATCTTAACGCTTCCCAAAGGTTCAATTTGCGAAAGAGAAGCAACTCTGTCTCTTTAAGGCCACTGAAGGCTAAAACATATGAAGAACTGTTGCAGGAATTGGGTATGTCTAGTGTAATGAAAAGAAAGACTAGGGGTGATATGATAGCAGTGTTCCAATATCTAAGGGGCTGCCACAAGGAAGAGGGGGGGTGTCAACCTATTCTCCAAAGCACCTGAAGACAGGACAAGTAGCAGTAGATGGAAACTAATCTAGGAGAGAAGCAACCTAGAACTAAGGAGAAATTTCCTGACAGAACAATTAATCAGTGGAACGACTTGCCTCCAGAAGTTGTGGGTGCTCCAACACTGGATATTTTAAGAGATTGGACAGTCATTTGTCTGAAATGGTATAGGGATCCTGCTTGTGCAAGGGGTTGGACTAGAAGACCTCTAAAATCCCTTCTACTTCTGTTGTTCTTCCATTGCTGATCTGCTCTTACCATTAGGAAATTGAATGTACTATACGATTAATTGAAGTCTGCCCTTGGGGGAATTGAGCATTGTTGCTTGGCAGCTGAAAATGGGAGCCAACTTTGCGAGATGCTTTAAAAAAAAAGGGGGGGGGCTGAAAATGGGAGCCAACTTTGCGAGATGCTTTAAAAAAAAAGGGGGGGGGGTATTCGTTATTGGCCCCTTAAGCTATTGCTTTATTTTTGCAGTCACCAAGTTAACATGTGATCCTGCACATGTGATTAGTTGAGCTGCCGATAGGATGAATTTATCTCATATGAGGTGGGAAGGAAAGTGGAGGGGGAAAAGGTTGAATGGGAACTCTGAACTATTTTGCCCTTTGCTCTTTCACATTTACTGCCGCTTCTCCTAGTGGCATTTCTTCTCTGGCCTTAAATCATATTGCAAAGCTAATCCTACTTGGGGGGGGGGGACGATGACACAAAGCAGACTTGCAGACAAAATGGGGTAAGCATCCAGAGAGTTGTCTACATCTAGGTACCCTCAGTCAGAAAATTTGGAGCAATAAAGCCACATGCATATTCATTTTACTTTTAACAAAATTAGAATGGAAACTACAAGATGCGGAGGAAGAAAAAGTCAGCCTCTAAACAGGTTTTCTTCCTAGCCCCACAATTCATTTGTACAAAGCTAAGGGTGAAACCTTGCAAGCAAATGCAGGAATGACACGCTCACCTCCCACTCTGCAAACGAACATCTTTTTAGACTCTAAGGAGGAAAATTGGAGCATCAGGATTACCTACCCACTTGGGGATCTGGTGTTTAATGGATCTCAAGCAACTACGCTGCCCCAATAAATATGCAAGCGTCTGATGCAAAATGTGTAGGAATTCCTTATTTTATTTATTTGGAGCGAGCTGAGTTTGAATGCATGCTATAAGCTGCCCAGAATCTTTCATACAATTGTAATAGATAAAATCCCTTTCCAAATGGGCACTTGGACTGTAGTACAATGCAGAGTGGTATGACCAGATGTCCATGTTGCCGCTGCACCTCTAATAGCAATATAGCTTGTACAGCATTGCTCACCCCCACCGTGACACAAGAAACTGGTACTTCCTCCTGTTTTCTCTATAACTATTAGGTACAAAATTCTCCCTGTGTGCTACAATTGGAAAAGACTGACCAGAACAGTCAGTCAGCGGAATGGAATGGAATGGAATGGAATGGAATGGAATGGAATGGAATAGAATAGAATAGAATAGAATAGAATAGAATAGAATAGAATAGAATAGAATAGAATAGAATAGAATAGAATAGAATAGAATAGAATAGAATAGA
>QLTV01003097.1:4377624-4389058 GCA_003457575.1 Thermophis baileyi
CCGCCGCACATATTTGGAGGGTTTGGGCGCGTAATGCGTTTTCAACATGCTCTGAAGAACGGACCAGGTGACTGTCTGGACTCACGTAGGTTCAGCTAGTGCCTGGGCAGTGTCAAAGACATCTGTCCCACAGTAGCTCAGGAATAGAGCTCTCTTGCGGCTGTCTGACAGCCCGAGGAGGTCATTCGCCTCCATAAAGCATTCGAAGCGAGTCATGTAGGTGTCCCAGTGCTCTCGTGCTGGGTTGAAATGACTCAGCGGGGCATGTGTCGTCATGTCGGCTGCATTGGCGCTTTAGAAAGGCCGTTTGTCGAAGACTTGATGCCCTGGGCTGGATTGCGTGGTAGTCAGCTCTTTTCTGGCTTATCTGGCTTCCGATCCCACCTTCATTGCCAGTGTTAGATAGGGTGAATGGAAGAGGCAGACAGAGTGACTTCAAAACAACAGCTCTTTATTAGTCAAGTGCTAACAATCCAGCAAAAGCCCTGTCTGACAGCCAGCCCTTTTATAGGGAGCTGTCAGACAGGCTAACTAATCAGCAGACAGTATTTTCCCTCCAGAATGGAGGACCTGACTGAAGCCTATGTGCTTCAGTCTGAGAATGTAACACGCAGTAACAAAAAATCCGGAAAAAAAAAAGCCGAAAAAAAGATGGTGACCACATGCACAGTGCAGGAAGTCGGCTTCTGGGCATGCTCAGAAGGAAATTTTTTAAAAAAAAAATTCAAAAAAGAAATTCAAAAAAATTCAAAAAAAAATCAAAAAAAAATTCAAAAAAAAGATGGCGGCCCCCACGGACCGGCACCAACTGATCCGGTTCGGTGATGTCATCATGACATCACCAGCGGGCCGCTACCGGTTTGGGAGAACCAGTCCAAACCGGGAGGAACCCACCCCTGCCTGAGCCACTAGTCCAAGCTGGCTGTTACTGGCATTTTAAAATCCTTTATATATTTAGCTGGCAGGTGAAATAGGTGGCAGGTGACAAAGAAGGGGAAAGACTGTATTCTAATTGCTTGAACCCCCAATTGCGATACGAGAGGTGAAATAGGAGGGTTGCAGCTTTAAATCTCTCGCTATATTTTGATCTTGTAATCCCCCCCCTTTTATTTATTTTTAATGAATGGATTTTTATTACAAACACCTTCAAGGTTTCTGTTGTGCCTCTCTTAGTTTTTCTCTGTTGATTGTTATCGTCCTGCGTATCAGACTGGTGGACTCTTTCCACCCAGGATACACATTCTGACCAACGTGGCCCTTTCAGTATGAGGAATTCTGATCCTGTTTCCTGGGCCATCCGTAAAAACGAGTTGCAATTCCTACATGAGTGGGCAATCAATTAAAAGGGTCAACCGGGGAGAACCTCCCAAGTGGCTTCCAGATGACTGCAGTCACACTGTTTGGTAAGCAGTGTTTGGCCAGTGACCTGACCTGACAGCCACAGGAAAAAGATTACCATCTGTAATAACCACAGCCAGGTTAAATAAATGGGCAGGATTTACACAGGTAGCAAGAAGATAGCATTAACGCCATGCTAATGAAAGTTCACTATGGAAGAAGAGGAAGCCCGGGTTCTAGTTAACCCTTCTGCTCCAATGAAAGTTCCCCAATCAAGCAAATGTTCCTAGGCAGGACAGAGTATTCTGATTTGGCAAAGTTCAGATTCCAGAAGGTTTCCAGCTAAGTTCCTCTCTCAGCCGAAGATCACTGAAGCAGATGCAAATGCTGCTTCTGCCCCAGAGGGTCTAACTGGAACCTGTACAGGACTGTGTAGCTCAGTCTGGATGGGCAGCTCCGTTACTGCACCATATAGAAGATCAAATGGAGGATCCTAGTTCTGTGGAGCTTCCAAGCGAGTGTCCTTGAAGATATTATTGTGATGAGAACATAATTCAAAACAGGTGTGGATTCATAAGCAAATAGGGATAAGCTTATGAATCTAAATCAGTGGTTCCCAACGTGGGCCCCACGCCCCACAGGGGGGCAATTTGATTTTTAATGGGGGCAATTGGAACCTTGTTTAAACCAAGTTAATGGCCTTTTAGGCTTCCTCCGGGTGAGTAGGAGTTCACTTTTTGAATAGTAAGAATTATATGTCACGGGGGGGGGGGAAATCATGATTTCAGAGATCTTTAGGTGGGGCATGGCCAAAAAAAGGTTGGGAACCACTGATCTAAATCAAATCTGTTCCTGAGGTAGAGGATTATAACAATAGTCTTGAAGAAGGTATGTAGCAACTATTACAAAAATGTCAGCTCAGCCCAGAAAGGCAGAAGAAGGCGAGGAGGAAACTCAAAACTGGGTCACTTTAGTGCTCTTTTGTATAGAGCAATGTTTTTCAAACTTGGCAACTTTAAGGAGTGTGGACTTCAAATCCCATAATTCCACAGCTGCCGACTTTAAGGACTTTTAATAGAGAGTCCCTACATGTCTTGAGCCAAATTCTTCTAAATAAGAATAAGAATTAATAGGAATAAGAATTAACAAATAAGGCTGTTGTTTGTATTCCCCTCTGATTTAGTAAAACTTAATTTCCTTGCAACTGCCACCCATTTTCCTGCCCTGGAGCCACAAAAATTACTCTACCTCATCTTTCTTACCTGAAAGTCCTTCAGATATTTGGAAAGCTTACAAGATCGTTCCTAATCTTTTCTTCCTCACCAGGGCAAACATTCTCAAGACGAATTCCAACTCCACATTCCGGCCATCTCTTATCAGAGAAAATGGGGATTTGGAACAAAGCATGTCCAAATTCAGAGAAGATGTAGAATAGAAGTGGGCAATCCATAGTCCAAGAGTCACATATGACTATGTGTCTTATTTCTGCATCCTGGAGTCCCTGACTCAAATCACCATGATGCTTAATTAACGACGAAGAGCAAAAGTTGCTGACATAATTTTAGGCTTTCTTAAAAATCCAATTTTATAAACAGACAACCCTAGGAAAATAGGAGGAAAGCTTTGAATAATGTCCCTGCATCACCATAGTGCCCTCTACAGAAGCTTATAAAGAGGGGAAACAAAATGAGGCAAAAGAATCAGTTGCCCAATGGAGAATATTCTTAAGATAGTTCCTAACAATATGATCCAAGGCTGCTTGGAATTTTATTAACCAAATAAAAAGAACCTCTGAGTTCTTGTATGAGATTCCATGGTTTGATCATGGTTGGGGATAAGTAGATTAACCCTCAAATAATCCCACAAGTAGCACCTTGATCCTCAAAACACGAATGTCCTGCAGCACTTTAAACGCTAACCAATTTCCTATGCTATCAGATTTTGTGGACTATTGCTTATTTCACCAAGTTGCAGTCTGCACAATCTGAAACAGCAATGCAGTTCTTAGTCTTTCAGATGCCACAAGGGTTTGTTAAAAGAGCCGAGGTGGCGCAGTGGTTAGAGTGCAGTACTGCAGCTACTTCAGCTGACTGCTAGCTGTAGTTCAGCGGTTCAAATCTCACCGGCTCAAGGTTGACTCAGCCTTCCATCCTTCTGAGGTGGGTAAAATGAGGACCCAGATTGTTGGGGGCAATATGCTAACTCTGTAAACCGCTTAGAGAGGGCTGTAAAGCACTATGAAGCGGTATATAAGTCTAACTGCTATTGCTATTGCTATTTTACTGGTTTCCCTTTTGATGCCCAGCGGCCTTTAATTTCACTGCAGATTCATTCATCCCCGACAGAGATTAAAAATTGGCCATTATTGGCAAAGCAATTGTGTTAATGGAGGAGTGCTGTTGATATATGGTGTTCTGAAGATGGGCACACAGTCATATGGTAGTCATTTGGAATGGTACTGCCACCTTGTGTTGAACTGAACAGTTCATACTGTGTAACATGTCAACCACGCTAACACACAATTGCTTACTGCCATTATAGTTAATCTTTGATTTCCCCTCTATGTTTTAATACTATGTTTTAAACAAGATTTGTGGTCTCCAAAACCCCCAAAGTCTGCAATTTGGGGTTTGTGACAGATTTAAGTTACAAATCCTAATTTGCAGGAACCTCAGCCTGTAGCCTTTTCAGCTCCAAATTCAGCTCAAGTCTCAAACCTCGAAATAGGAAGTGACGTGGCAGCAAACGAATGTTGATTAATGAGGTGTTTTCCCATCCTTTCCAGAGAATTGGAATTGGGATCTGCCTCAGCACTGAGTTAGTCAAATACATTTTGATGATAATTGGATTAAGCATTTCCATGGTTCACACTGTGTGATTCATCTATCTTTATACCTACTGTGAACATAGTATGAAGTTACTATAGGACGGAACAGGGGCAGATAAGAACTATAGTACATAGCTTTGTTATTATTTATTCAGTATATGAATTCATACCTTTCTTCAATTTTAAATTATGAGCCACCCTTCGGAGAACTTCCAGGGCAAACTGCAGCACAGAAATTAGATCCTTCAACACTGATATAGTTATGTTTTACATAGCACAGGAATGTAGTATACATTATATACAGTGGTGTGCTTCAAAATTTTTAGCAAGGGGTTCTCTGCCCAGTTGCTGGGTGGCCGTGGCCATGGTGGGCGTGGCCTAGTCGGCCTCCTGCACCACCGCGGGGGGGCTTTTTTTTAGACAAATTTGTAGAACTTTGAAATACTAGTCATAATGACTGTAGATAACTGCCAGATTCAGACCATGTTCCTTGGTACTGGTATAAGCAGACTTGGTTGGAGAGGCATAGAGCGCTCAAGTTCACTTTGACGTCTTCCTATAAGGCTCTAGTATAGAATGTTGAATTACACCGACCCCTGGCCTATTTCATTATTATATATATATATGTGGGAAATCATAGAGATCTTATCTTGAAGGTACTAGAGCTACTAAATATAGCTCTGCCCGTGTTATATTAGTAGAAATGGCTGGATAAATAACATTGATACCATTCAATCAGTACAAAGAAAAGAGGACAGTCATCCCATCTATGGATTTTTGTGCTCTATAATTTTCTAAAGCAGGAACAAGTGAATTTAACCAATTTCAGTCCTACCTGTCCTTTCAATTTTTTATTGATGATATAAATTATGACCTGTTTGTATCTGCTGCAAATTTGTATCTTTCAGTGCTGTATAGCTGTTAAGCCATATAAACCAAAACATACAAACTAAGCCCAGTAGGAACTAAAAAACAAGAATAACAAGAATAACACCAACCAATGAAATTAAATAGTCCCTGAATCAAATCATTCACCATTAGCCCTCCGGAATAACTCTTTTCTTTTTTATAAAACAATTTTTATTAAAATTTTAAAATAGGAAGATAAGAAGCTAATACAAACTAAGAAAATCAAGAAAAAGAAAAAAGTATAGAGAGAAAAAAAGGAGGAAGGGAAAATATAAAGAAAAAGATATTTAAAGAAATGACTTCTCTCTTCAAGGGAACTACAAACAGCGATAAGGACAAAGATGTGACACAGGACTTTAAAATGGAACTGACTGATGTTTTAATGACTAAAAGGAACATGCTGATAATAAATACAGTAACTTGGATATGTGGATTTCAACTCAGAAGAGTGCCTTGGACAACTTTCTTACCTTGGACATACAAAACAGATGTGTTATACTGTACTTATGAAGGACTTCCTGAGAAAAGATGAAGAAAAAAAAAAAGAAAAAAATATCAACTTTTAAGACACTATTTTGTTCCTTTTAAGTATGTCCCAAAAATGGATTTTTCATTTTTTTTCTTTATCATCAAGACTTTTGAAAGCAAAAGTAGGAATAGAGAGTTGGCTTATTTGATCAAGATTAAAACTATCTGGAATCTTTACTGCATATCAGACATTAATACAACCGAGCAAGTTCATAAGTATTTACAAGAAAAGTTCTTGCATTCTTCTGTCCATAATAGAATACTTTATGCTACTAGGCTTGAAATTCTTGGTTTGGATAGTTTAGAACTGTGACACTTGCGGTCAGACTTAAGCATTGCATACCAAATTGTACATAGTAACGCTTTACTTGTAAATGACTTTTATATCTTTAATTGTAATATAACACGTGCAAAGAACCACTTTAAACTTAATATAAACTGCTCTAAACTCGATTGTAAACAATTCAATTTTTGTAACAGAATTATCAAAGTCTGGAATATTTTACCTGAGTCAGTTGTCTCAGCCATTAACTTTCACAGTTTTAATTCTAACAACTTCTGTAGACCTCCATATTTAAGAGGTCCCTAAGGGGGCATGTGCACTGGAGTGCCTATAATCCCAATCATATTTTGATTTTCTTATTTTCTTTGTTCAAATTTGTAATTTTTATTTGACATTTTAATGGGTTTTTCATGACCAGGACTTAATGACGAGACTTTAAACTTTTGCTTATAGGTAAGTTATGGGAAGGGCAGATTTTTTTGTTGTATGTTTTAAAGAAAGTGATAAGTTATGGTGTTAAAATTGAAACAAAGTGTAAAACTTGTGAAGGAGTTTCTGAGAGAAGATGAAGAGAAAATGATAAGAAATGAATTTATAAATCACTATTTGAAGGGATTAAAGATTAAGATTTTCAAAATATTGTTGTTTCTGGTAGATTTTAATATTATTTTTCTTGATTAATTAAATGACAAAGTTTTAAAGATTTGTATATAGATATGAGATATGGGTAGAAGAGACATTTTTGTTGTATCTTTACAGAAAATATAAACAAATAAAACAAATATGAAATCAATTTGTTTAAGGCTAAAATGCATATATTGTTATTTCTGGTAATGGACTTTTGCAGATTAAGATGAAACATTGAGGCTTTATTATTTGTTTAAAGATGAGATATGGAATGAAGAGATCTTGGGTTGAAATATTAGAGAAAATGGTCACTAACCTTTTCAAATGTTTCCAGAAACCTATTTCTAAGAATAGCTAAAGTTACAGCTCTAAAAACATTTAATAAATTTAAGCCTATACAGTAGCTGCATCTTAGCCTAGTATCTAATAAAATTACGGTATTTTCTTTCCATGTTAACAGTAAGTAAAAATAGCTTCTTAACTTACAGTAGTTTCTGAACTGGTTTTTTTTTTTGTCTTGTTCCAGAAAATACCTCATTTTACTCAGAAGTAACTTTATGTTATCCTCTATTGGGAAACATGCAGAAATGCAAATGAAACTCCCTGTGGTCAGTAAGGAGAAAAATGTTGATTCCCACACTAGCTTTACTTCTACAGAAATCCTTCTGAGCTCTAATGAGGTCAAGTTTCTATTCTTAATCACACTCAGTAGGTTTGGAAGACTTCAGAATGCTAATAAATAATTATTATATCAGAAAACAAGCATCTCCTCTCCCAAAGGTATAGATATATATATATATATATCATAGGCGGGGAAGGAAACTGCTATTGCTACTAACGGATAGATTTACTTTGAAATGAAAACACACAATTCAAAGCAGTGGTGGGATTCAAATTTTTTTACTACCGGTTCTGTGGGCGTGGCTTGGTGGGCATGGCGTGGCTTGGTGAGCGTGGCTTGGTGGGCATGGCAGGGGAAGGATACTATAAAATCTCAATTCCCTCCCCACTCCAGGGGAAGGTTACTGCAAAATCCCCATTCCCGATCACCTGGGACTCGGGAGGCAGAGAATAGATGGGGGCGGGGCCAGTCAGAGGTGGTATTTACCGGTTCTCCGAACTACTCAAAATTTCCGCTACCGGTTCTCCAGAACTGGTCAGAACCTGCTGAATCCCACCTCTGATTCAAAGGTGAGATCTTAGTTACAAATCACAGCAGCCATACAATGGAAGAAACACGAACTGCTGTAATTTGCAGAATGGTAACTTGGTCTTGAGACGAGGGACATGAGGGACATTTATGCAGTTTTCTCCAACAGCTGCCATCCAAATTCTAATTTTCTCAATTAGCTCAGCCAGTGACTACGGTTAGCCGAGAAAAATGGTAGTTATAGATCAGGGGTCACGTTTTCGTCACATGACATATCACGACTTTTTTCCCCTTCACTAAAACGGGGGTGTCCAGCGTGTGATGCATCTGGCCCACGGGCTGCAAATTTGACACCCCTGTTATAGATCAACACATCTGGAGGATTGTAAGTCTTCATTGATCCTTAAATGAATTAAAATTCACATACTAGATTTGTTTGTGTCGAATGGGTCTTGTGAAACTGGATCATCTTGGTGTGGGACTATCTTCCCAGGTACTGATGTTAGGCTGATTGGTCTGTAGTTTCCTGGGTCTGTTCCCCCCCCCCTTTTTTTTGGAAGATGGGAACCACATCAGCTCTTTTCCAATCCTCAGGTAATTCCCCAGTGTTCCAGGATTTTTGAAAGGTGGTACAGTGCAGGGGTGGGTTCTGCTTTTCTTCACTGCCGGTTTGCTCAGTTATGTGCTGCGCAGGTGCGCGCGTGCTTTGCGTGCTCTTCGCACATGCGCAGTGCACTTTGCATGCGCTTCGCACATGCTTCGCGCAAGCGCAGTGCTTAAAAAAAGCTTCTGCGCATGCGCACAAGCAAAAAACAAGATGGCGGCACCTATGGCGCCACCAAAAGAACCAGTTCAGGGGGGTGGCAGGCCTGGGTCGCTGCCAGTTCTAGCGACCCAGGCCGCCAAGTTACTACCGGTTATATAGAACCGGTCTGAACCAGGAGGAACCCACCTCTGGTACAGTGGTTATGAGATAATATCTGCCAGCTGTTTCAGAACTGGGATGTAATCCATCAGGTCCCAGTGATTTATATTTGTCAAGATCAGATAGGTGTTCTCTATTCATTTTCTTGCTTATTTTAATTTTTATTTCTAGTCTGTCTTTTACAGTTATGTTTTTGGTAGGTTGGGCTATTGTTTCTTTTTGCGTGAAGACTGATGCAAAGAATGAGTTAAACAGCTCTACTTTCTCTGCTGCCTGTTACTTCCTTGCCATCTTCTCTCTTAAGTGGACCTACTGTTTCCTTGACTTTTTTCTTGTTATTTACATATTGAAATTTTTTAAAAATCATCTTTGACTTGTGGGAAGCCCCCCCCCCCGAAGAATGAAATATTCTGGGAAATATTAAAAAGGCAGGATAATGTATTTTCCCTAAAGGAGAAATAAAAAAATCTTAAGGGAGACAGAAACCAGCACCAGTCTCCCTGCCCCCAAGCAGAAACTGAGGCGGCCAGCTTTTAGAAATGCAGATTTGGTAATCCATTCAAGACAGGATATTTTGAAATTCCTTGGCAGAATGGTAGGATTAGAAAGCAGCCCTTCACCCAAGATCCAACACAGGACGAAAGCCATTAGCCACAATAGGAATTGTCCAACACTCTTTCAGAACACAAGCCCTTTCATTGCACCACCCCCAGAACAGTCCAAACTTCAAAGTCACAGAAACCTATAAAGATCCATCTACTCATTCAACCATTTTGTCAGCTGCCTAGAATCACATGTGGTTGGTGGTTCTGCTTCATCAATAAACCTTTTTTTCCAATCAGCCTCCATGTTTCCAGTGTCTTTCTCCCAGCTTGGAACTGAACCAGATGGATTTTCCTTCCAACAGACTTGTGTTGCAAGTCTTTGTTCATTCTGAGCCTTTGCTTTCCTGATTTCGTCTTTGCAGATTCGGGCTATCTGCTGATACTCCTCCTTAGTGACCGGTGAATCGGGCTTTCCCCACTGACTTTACTCGTCAGAAGTCCCCTGGGAAGGTTGTAAACGGTGATCACATGATATCCTGGGATGCTGCAACTATTGTAAATACATACCAGTTGCAAAGTGCCTGAATTTTGATCGCATAACTATTGGCATGCTGTGACAGCTGTAATTGTGAGGATTAGTTTTAAGTACTTTTGTCAGTGCAGTTGTAACTTTGAATGGTTGTAAGTTGAGGACTACCTGTACCAATCTTTGGTCCCTATGGCTCTTGGCCTCCAATGTAAAGAATAATGAAGCATTTTATATATCTGCCAACTGGTTAAGGGGGAAACCCCTACCTCAACACATGACTTAGAGAAGTGTCACTTTCAAGCTTTGAATGAGATGACGATAATATCATGGGGACACAGCCAAGAAAAAAAGGTTGCTGGACTTATTTGTGTTACACTTGAGTGCAACTGGGAGGGCAGCTCTGTTTCTCCTGTGTAAAAACTGAAATAACAGATCTTCCCTGAAGCTGCCTTATACAGACTCAGAACTTTGGACCCCCTATTTTTTCACCATCTACCTTTGGCTGACCTGGTGTTGGATTATAGCTGTATATCATCCCTGACTGCTGGCAATACTTTCTGGAGCTACCGGAGTTGCAGTTCAACATCTTAAATAGCAACTATGCAGAATTCCCCCCCCCCCCCAAGTTTCAGGGTAGACTTTCCCATCTCTACTTGGAGATGCAACAAGAGACTGAGTGGACAATCTCAAGGGTTTAAAAGATGCAAGTTATCACTGAGCCACTTTAAGCCAGTGTTTGCAGGGTTTCCTGCATTCTAAGACCTCCATGAAAAAAGGCAATACCAATATGTACCAACATATTCGATGCTCCTCTGAACTCAGTGGACATAGCACTTGTCCACTGTGAAAACTGTCAAATCCATGTCAGTTGAGCCACATCTTCATGAGGGGGAAATGCCCTTTATTATATAGACAGACCCCAGGTGCTAGAGAAATCCTGTGGTTGCTCTATATCCTGAGAGATTTCCAGGACCCATGGGGGGCTGGAGCGTGGACCAAGGAAGATAAAGGGACCTCTCCAGAACCTCTGATTAAAGCAATTTTTTGAGAATTTCCAGGAAATACTTGAAGCAGAGCACTGTGTTTGCATATTTTCTGTTCTCTATAAGAATGGGGAAGAATTATAAACTAAATTAAAATTTTCTTTTTTTTTTCTATGCAATGATAACCACATTTCACCAAATTAGGAAACTGGATGTCTCCTATCCTGGACATCAGCTTTCTTTCACCTGTGCATGATGAATATTATATTAGGATCTTCTTAGAATCTCTGTATTAATTTGGAATTTTCTAATCCAGCCTTTGACACAGAACTCTAGTAGACCAGTACCCTCTTCTGGTCTACTTGGGGCATCATTGCTTTTATTTCAGTCAAGCTTCTCTTGATCTATACTTGAGCTCCTTCACTTCTAAATACTTGTATCTTATGATAGCAGGAACAGATTTTTTTTTCTTTTTAATAAAGAAAATGATGATTACTGATTGCAAGATTAATTTACTTCTCAAAAGGTGAGTGGGACAGGAAAGGCTGAAAGCTCTAATCATACATTATTTATTTATTTATTTATTTATTTATTATTTATTTGTTTGTTTGTCAAACATGTACAAGATAGCAGGTATAGGTATAAACATAAACATAATCAAAGTGAATACAGATAGATGAGGACAATAGGACAGTAGGACAGGGACGGTAGGCACGCTGGTGCGCTTATGCACGCCCCTTACAGACCTCTTAGGAATGGGGTGAGGTCGACAGTAGACAGTCTAAGGTTA
>QLTV01003097.1:4389518-4411958 GCA_003457575.1 Thermophis baileyi
AGGGTAGTAGCATTGTCTGTGGTGTTAAATAGTTTGACATCGTCGGCGAAGAGAAGGCAGGTGCTTATAATGTGATCACAAAGGTCATTTATGTAAAGTATGAAGAGTGTTGGTCCTAGAACGCTGCCTTGAGGGACACCACTATTGACAGGTGCAGGATTTGATAGAGAACTCTCTATTTTAACCACTTGTTGTCTGTTTGACAGGAACGCAGTTATCCAATCATGTAGGGGTCCAGAGATGCCATAAGATTTTAGTTTCAGAAGTAGTTTGTCGTGTACCACTGAATCAAAGGCTTTACAAAAGTCTATGTAAATTGCGTCTATTGCTTTACCCTGATCGAGTTGTGTAGTCCATATGTTTTTGCAGTGTAGGACTTGCAGATTACAGGATAATTTTTTCCTGAAACCAAATTGTTTGTTAGAAAGTAGGTTGTTAGTTTCTAGGTGGAGGGTAATGGATTGGTTTATGATTGATTCCATGATTTTGCAGGTGACGCAACATAATGAGATTGGTCTGTAATTATGTGCCACACGACCAGAAAGTTGTAATGTAGAAATGGTTGAATTATTCTCCACTTTACCTTTCAATCATCAGAAGAGCAACACATGTGGTGAGAACCCTCCTTTACTAATTGGAGTTAGGGAAAAATGCTAGGTAAGGCACCTGGAAGACAGACGGTGGAAGCAGTAACTCCATGCAGCTGGCTGAAAACAGGAAGTGGACTTAGCTGTATAAAACCAGAGGGGTCCATCCTTTCACCCTTTGGGCTCAATTGTTCAACTATCACGATGACATTCCATGATATATTATAGGGTAGAGGTGATCTGAAGGAAGGAGTACCTACTTCCAGATGAAATGTAACATACTGTACTTATTCTGTGGCAGAATATGTAAAGTACGAGTCTTCTGGGAAACAGATGACATGAAGCAGCATCTTGAGGGTGCATGTTTCTGAATTTTTATATCTTACAATTTGTGTCACATCTAGCAAACAAGCAAGTTGATAGTACAGTCTCAATGGTAAGCAGTGCAACAGTACTCTGGCCTGACCAGCCAAATACCTACAAATGAGGGCAGAGGGGGCCTCTCTTTCCCTTTCCTGTGGCTAAAAATACTAAAAATTGAGTTTCAGTCAACAGAATTAATTTACTATTACAGAATTGTTACCAAGCTATTACTACGTTGCAGATAATATTCAAGAATGAATTGTTTTCCATGCATTGTGTTTGTGACTTTCAACCCGACTACACTGCAGAATTGTTACAACTATTTATAATAAAATACTGTCTTGTTTGATAATTCTAGAGCATAGCTTCTCTATTTTAGATCTGCATGGATTAGAGTCAATTCTCCCAAGATATGGAAAATTGCTGGGCTAAAAAATGAGCAGTCACATCTTCAGATAACTTTCATCTTCCATCAAAACGTCCTTCAGAAAGTGTCATCTCTTTCCCTGACTCAAACTTTTTTTTTTAAAGGGGAACTTTTCTTTGGGTTTCTTAACCAATTAGCTTGGCGGCTTGGTACTGCTAATTACAGATATGCAACTGAGGATGCCAAATATGCTAGCTCTTCCTTGTATGCTATTAATTTATGAAAATAAATTAGGCAGGAAAGAAATTACTGAAAAGACAGAGGAGTCATTTGATTGTTCTGGAAATGACTATTATGATGAAAGGAATTATGATGGCTGAATGGATTTCAACCAACTGGCCACTGCTGCTTCAAGTATCAAAAAGCAGAGATCCTTTTTAAATGACTAAGCAGATGCATATTAGATTCCTTGCACACACACACACACACACACACACACACACACACACACACACACACACACACACACACACATATTAAAAGGCAATAATCACAAGATGGATCTCTGCAGAAGCTCTCCTGGCCATGGCTGCCATCTCTTCTTCTGGCAGGAGCAAAGAAGAAAACCTTTAAATCTTGCACCAATTCTATCTGGGAGAGGATAAACCCATCCAGAACTCAAAGCAGATGGACCTTCAAATTCACAGCCACTCAGTCTTCCTTGGGTTGTGTAGGGAATCTGGGAGATGACCTTGAGGAAAACAACCAAGAACCATTGGTTAAATGGTTAAAAAGAGGGCTAAGACGTCCCTTAAGACCTGGGAAACAAGACAGTGTTCAGAAGAGGCACATCCAGGCTCTTTGATGCTCAACAGGTTGTGCCAAAGTCTGATCTTTTCCATCCAGATCCTCACCACTTCCGGACCTTGACAAAGAACTTGATAGCATCACTTGAACACAGTAGTGCAGGGATGTGTTATTAAGTTATCACCAGCATGCTGATGATGCCTGATCCCATACTGAAGTAGTTTCATGTAGATGATAAATGAGGAGAGAAAACAGGCCACAAAGGAAGGCTTTCAGGCCAGATCTCTGCCCCTCACTGATTGGGACTGGCCCCAGAGGAAGAAGGGAAACCGCTGGAACACTGGGCCTTTTGCTCCTAAACCTCGAAGCCTGTTGTGGCTTGCCCGAGTCCCGCGCAGCTGCTCATGGATCCGGAGGACCAAGAGCCAACTGTGGCATGGCATTATCGTCCTGTTCACCTGGCACATGGGTCAGATACCGAGGGGGACTCAGTGACAGAGGATGACAGCCAACCAGGGCCTTCTGCACCTACTCAGTGGGAGCTGAGTGACTCAGGAGAAGAGGAGGAGCCTCTGCTTGATGCTAGGGCACGCAGGGCAGCTAGCAGGCAGGAGTGGCTCGGTAGAAGGAGGGCTCCTCACAAGTAAATCTGCAGTCTGATTGGCCACGCCAGTTGGAATTACTCCAGTCCGGGCTCTTGGCCAACTCCAGTAAGTGAAGATAATTCGGGACTTAATGACCTGTTTGCATTTTGGTATTTTGACTCCTGGCCAAAGTGTTCTTTGATTCTCAACAAGAACTGTGTTGGAAAAACTTTAGCAAACTTACTACTAAGCTGCATTATTAGTAGTAAAGTCTTATTTGTTTTGCAAACAGTGTGTGTGTGTCATTTTCCTGGGGGCTTGCCGTGCTGGGTCACAACAAAGCCAGTGGTATCAAAAACTGCTGAAAGATAAAGGAGATTGGGGTACATGCACGTCCCAAAGTTTTCTGCAGGATAAACATCATCTATAATTTTTGTATTTCACATTACTGTCCAGCTTCTTCTCCAAATTACCAATTCGGCTAGATGAAATGTTTGGTTGTCTTCTAGAAGATATTCTTCCTGAGATTGGATAGTTTTTTAGATTGCCGAAAGCTTAGTTGGTGTTTACATACTTCTATTTTTAAACCATTTTAAAAATTTTATTTGATATTCCTGACATAAATAAAAAATGTTTTTTTTGCTCTGGCAAAACATTACGGTTGTCAATCATGCTGTTACAGATTCACATAAACTTCATTCCTCTAAAGTTTAGGTTGTATAAAAGGGGTTGATCAACCTTGATGTAAGATTATCTAATAAAACCTGAACTTGCTCGGGTGACTTGTCCACCTGCAGGTCCAACTCCACTGAATTAAAACCAGGATATACATTAATGCTACTCTGATTATGCTTAACAAGAGAGATGATGATGAAACAATATGGGATGGCTGTGAATTAACAGGACAAAAAGCAAACAAAAGGCTGGATTGCAAAATAGCATTAGAAGCACCAACATTTTTATAGAGTCTTTATGTAACCTTGATCACAATTTACATACAGAAAAGATTAAAAAGCCATGAAACTTCCATGGCAGTAAGAGTCCAGCTCTGGATTATTATTTTTTTAGGAGCAACTCCCAGCTAGAGGAGAGCACAGGTGCCTCCTGCAAGCTCTACTAACAACATTGATACCTGTAAAAAGGATCTTGAAACACTTCATCAGTTGCTTCTCACCATCTTTTTATCAAGAACAGCCTATCCCTAAGCACCTAATAGATGCTGCATCATGTATCTACTCTGTGAATGCACACAGTCTCTGAAAGGAAGTGTGGCCTGCACCAAAACTGTCTCATGTACTCTCTTGGCCATGGTTGTTTAAAATGTGACCTGAGATCCAAGAGACTTATTGGGAAACCCAAAAGAAATCCTCTGAACCCTGAAATTCATGTTGATTATGCATTAATTACAGTGCCTTCCTGTCTTGTACACCCACACTATCTTTCAGTCCATTGATATCCATATTCCGGGGAGCAGGCTTGGAATGGTCCTCTTCTTAAGGGACATTGGAAATGATAGGGTTACGTGGATCAGAGAGACAACACACTTGAGAACACTGCAGCACCTGCCAAAGAAAGACAGCAGTCCTGTGAATTATGGAGAAACCATGATGAGCAAGGCTACACCTAAGAGAGGATTTAAAGTCACATCCTAGGACCAGAAAGAAGAATATGGGCATAAGGAAACCAAGCCCAAAGCCAACAGTCTCTGCCGGAAGATTGTGATAAGCTTAAGATAAAGATGTACAATGTCCCTTGGCATACTCCCCAAAGCAGGCAGAATCGGTTTCTTTTGGAAGGAAAAGGGAGGAATTTTACAGGGGACCCCTGCAAAGGGGAGGGCACCTATCTTGCTCCTTAAAACCTCCCAAATTGCAAAGGAAGCAGACAACATGCAGCCTGCAGGCCATATTTTTTACACCCTTAAAAATTAAGGGCTTCACGTCTGCATCTTCCACTTAGCCTAAGAAGCCTTTCAGGGAAACAATGCACCTTCTTGGTTGCAAAGCAAACTCTCTGTAATACTTTAATTTCCAGCATCTTTTAAGCAAATTCTGCTCTGCAGGTGAAATATAAAGGACTGGAGGCTTGATCTTTCTATCTGAAAGCATAAACATGATCACTATCCATGTATTTAAATATTCTGTATGAAAGTACACATTTATAGGTTCAAAGGCAGGTATGAAGCAGGGGTGAAATGCAAAAATTTTCCCTACCGGTTCTGTGGGCGTGGCTTGGTGGGCGTGGCAGGGGAAGGATACTGCAAAAGCTCCATTCCCACCCCACTCTGGGGCCAGCCAGAGGTGGTATTTGCCGGTTCTCCGAACTACTCAAACTTTCCGCTACCGGTTCTCCAGAACCTGTCAGAACCTGCTGAATTTCACCCCTGGTATGAAGGCATATATTTGTAGCCATCACACTTGAAATACAGCTAATAGAGGCATGCCGAAATGCACTCTCCTACATGTGGTTACAAGCATTTGTAAATCTTGTAGAATCTTTAGATAGAACCACTGAAATGAATCACTGAATTGGGAGGATCCTTGGAGATCATCTATCTCAAGTCCATGCTTAGGGCAAGAATCTCCTAAAGCACGGGTGTCAAATTCGCCGCATGGTGCCATCACATGATGCATGGCAACATTTTTCCCCTTTGTGGAGCTGGTCTGGGTGTGGCCTGCACGTGACACATCTGGCCTGCGGGCTGCCAATTTGACACCCCTGTCCTAAAGCAACAGAGAACCATCTCGCTATCCAGGTTTAGGTAGACGGTCCCATTGATTAACAACTCTTATCATGAGGTATTTCCTCCTAATATTCAGCCTAAATCTCCTTTCTTTTAATTTTAGTCTGTTGGTTCTCTTTCCAATCTCAATTTCAGCAAAGAAACAGGCCTTTGCACATTGCAGCATTTAGCTATCCACACGTCTGTCGTATCGCTTGCAAAGTCTCTTCTTCTATCGTCAAAAGATGGCCAGCTCCTTCCATTCTTCTGTATGGGTCTTGATTTGCAGGTCATTCTATTCTACTTTATTTATTTCATGTTCATGTTATTTGTAAAATTTATTAGCCGTCCAACTTACCGTGCATTAACTCTGAGCGGCTTATAATTTATTATTTTATTATTACATTTACTATTCTGGTAGCCTTCCTCTGAACCCATTGCAGCTTTTCTATGAAATATATCCCATGATCTGGACGTGTTTCCATTAAGCCAAGCCAGGACTGGCCTGGCCTTTTAAGCGGCTGCATCCCACTGCTTGCTCATATTCAGCTGACACTTTTTCCCAATGCACTTCTGCCAAGTCTGATCTCCCCAGTCCTTTATCAATGAGTCTGATTTTTTTTCTCCCAAGATACAGAATCTCCCATTTATCACAGTCAAATATCAGATTGTCACAGAATGCTAACGCTCAACAGGCCAAACAACAGAAACTTACTCTTGGGGCTGCTCTGGCCATCAGGTTCAGGGACCTTCCAATCCATTTTCCTCCCTTTTTCGTAGAGGGCCTTCAGCACCTTCCGGAACTCCTCAGGTTCCAAGCCGCCAGTGCTTAGTTCCATGTATTTCCGGTACAGCTGAAGTGCTGTTCGTGCATCTTCAATGCTGTCATGAGTCTCTCCTTGAATTTTCAGGTCTAAGCAAAAGAAAAAAGAGAAAAATCCAACACATAGCAAATGTTGTCTTGCCTACTTCCTTTGGTTCAAGAAAAAGAGGAAATCTCTTTAGGCTAAGGTTAGCGGCAAGAATTTATTTTTGTCAGGGTTGAAAATGAACTCAACTGTCAGACTTCAATATTAATCTAATCTGGAAGGCCTTCCCTACTCCTCATTCTCTATATCCAAATTCTCAATTGCAATGCAGGGTTTGAGAAACTGTAAAACTCATGAGGGCAGTGAGCCTGACTAGGTACACTGGACCAGGAAATCAACTCCACAGGAAGACATAAAACTACTTTTATTGCATTTGGGCTTTAATAACAAAACTCTGCAAGTCTGCTCGTGTGGCACCTCCTCCTCCTCCTCCGTGTTAAAGTTCAGTGAATTAGGGAGGCGTCTGCCTGAGCAGTTTCCAAGTTGTTGTCTCCTTATTCTGCATTTAAAGTTTTGGCTGCTTTTGCTTAGATATCAGTTCCTGCACATTTTCATCAGTATCATCTTCCTGAGAACTGTACCTGAGGAATTCTTTAGCAACTATATTATTCTTTCATGCAGGGTGGCTTGTCTGACTGGAAGAGGGGCGCAGCTTAACACTGCCCACAGGATTATTGTACTGACCCAAAAAATACCAGGCAAGGAAGCGCAGGGAGATCATCCTCTTCCTGGGCATGTGGAACAAATACACTGTGTCGATGACTTGATCTCTGGGAACCTGTAAGAGGCAGGTATAGCTCTCTTAGCACACAACCACATAATCATTCCCCAAAGAGATCTCAGTCTGCAAGACCTTCTAACCTTAGATCAAAACCAGACTTGGCCTACCGTCCACTTGCTCCAATGGAGATAAGGAAGCAAGACAAACAACTAAAGCTGGTAATTAATATAACTGAAAGCAAATTAGCTGAATGTCTTTGACTACTCCTGATGCACTTAATAAAAGTAGAGTCTGATAGCAATTTCTGGGTGGCTCAGGAGCTGACCCGGGCAGAAGCTTCTTCAGCTCTCAGAAGAAGCTTCTTGGATGAGAAGTGAAATGTCTTCAAAGAAAAACCAGAAAGTCCAGTTGCCTCTCGAAAAAGCACCTTTGGGAGAGAAAGCTAACAAAATTCAAAGATGGGCTGTGAAAATGAGACGTGTCTGCAAACAATGACTGCAGATTCCTCAGTGACTTCAACAGTGGCAGAGCTTCTAATGTAGATGAAAAGTTCTTAAAAATTCAGGAAGATATTCAGAGGTGCCTCTGCCTTGAAAGTAGCCCATGTTGAATTGTATAGGACAGTCAAACATTAGCAGTTGACAGCATGTTTTATGACTTTTTGTATTATGTCATAAAATGCTTTATGATAATTTTTGTCATAAAATTTGCCAAGATTTCAATTCCACGGGCATCATGGGTCCTGGACTTTGGACACATTCTCTAAATTAGCCCATGTGGTGTGCCTTGGTTCAAAAGGTTTTCCCCTGTGATGTACTGTTTTGCCTAGTTAAAAGTTACAGACACAAAAGAATTAGTAGTATATAAATAAGATAAATAAGATCCTAGCCTTGCTCCCTTCCCTGTGTGTGCTCCCTTCTCTCTCACACATACATTCCACTGCAACCCTTTCACACACGAGGTCCACACTGATCATCCTATCTGGTGAATCCCCAAGCACTGGGGGACCTGAGAAGCCAAACTCACTTGGGTCATCTCTTACTCCACTACAGGAAATGCTGTGAAATATTCCCCCCCACCCCACCCCCGGGAAGTGCAGAGAACACTATTTCTTTCCAGTGGATCTTGGCCCAAGTTGTGCAATTTCCAACTTACCGCTCCTGTTATTGTTTCATTAGTTTTTACATTGGCTGCCAGTGATGAATTGTGTTGTTGTTTTTTATTGTTTAACTGTTGTGGGCTGTCCAGGGTTGCCGTGGTGGGATGGGTGGCCGTATAAATTAAACAAATAATTCCAGGTACAAGGTAAGTGACTATGTGGGAATGCCTACAGAATTACAGAACTGGAAAAATAATTTGAGTCAGGGAATCTAATTTAAGGTATTAAGTCATTCACACATATCACTCCTGTTCAGTTACATCTCCGTTACTATACCTTCTTTACACATGCTCTATTCTCACTCACTATAAGAAGTTAACGTGGGGGGGGGGAGGGAGGGAGAGAGGGAGAGGGAGAGGGAGAGGGAGAGGGAGAGAGAGAGGGGGGGAGAGAGGGGGAGAGGGAGAGGGAGAGGGAGAGGGAGAGAGAGAGAGAGAGAGAGAGAGAGAGAGAGAGAGAGAGAGATTTTATAAGGAGACAGTCACCATGATATTGATAACCCGGAAGTCTTTTTGCAATCCATGGCCCACAAACTTGACTCCAACATCTATAAGGAAGCGTAGTTTTAAATAGGTGGATTTGAGGGTTGTGAGATGTTTGGATGAAATTTTGGCATCCAGATCTCCTGGCTTTATTCCCGAGTACTGAGTAAGATAATCCACCACCTACAAGAACAAAGAAAATGGAATCATTATGTGTTGAAGGGTCTTCCTGTCCCTTCTCATCTTCCAGGCCACTGAGTGGATCTACTTCCCATTCAAACACATATATTATATTACATATATGAGGAAAAAGGAAGACGAATTCCTATTGATATGCTAGAAAACAAATAATAAAAAACAGAGCAAAACGGAAATAACAAGCTTCAGCTCAACCGTAGCAAGACTAAGTGACTTTGGGTGTTAGGGGCTCCTGGTTCTTGAGACTTTCCACTTTTTGTTTTAGGTGGGGTTGCACTACCCTAAAAAGAGCCTGTGTGCAATTTGGGGGTGGTCTTCACAGCTCCTGTTCAAGGAACAAGTGATAGCCATCCCCCTAAGGGCCTCTGCACAACTATGTTTTTTGTGTGCCTGGTCCTGGACCAGGAAGCCCTGCTCGGGGTCTCTCATATCTTGGTTACGCACTTCTGCTCTGTGGGCTGCACTGGTTGTCAGTCTGCTTCCAGGTGCAATCCAAGATGCTGGTGATGACCTATAAAGCCCTTCATGGCACGGAACCCAGGTTATTTGAGGTATCGTCTCTCTACAGTCAAGTCCCATCAAGTCTTTTTCTGTCCTGGCTCCTCCTCTGTGGAACATCATTCCTCCAGAGCTCAGATTGGCCTTGATCCCCGTTCACTTTTTGCACGGTCTTAAAAACATGGAATATGTTTTGAAGTTGCATACCTGTTCTTGTGTAGAAATGTAATCATCAATGAAAGGAACGCCCTCGTTGGGACCCTGCCCCCGGACACACGTGATCCTGGCCACTGACATCTGACTGGGTTTGATCGTGGATTTGGTCCCGTCACTGCGAAGCTCAGCTTCCTCCTATCGCAGATGATGAAAGGGTGAATAGATACTGCCTGTGATCGAAAGGCAGTATCTTAGATCCAGAAATCTTGCCTCTTCTCCTAATGTGTGATGCCTACCTCATTGAGGGTCACAAACTCAGCATCCAATCCCGCCAAGTCTCCAACCTGTGGCATTTCGCTCAGCATGAGGGGGATGAAAGTGGCGTGACATTTGCGCTGTTTGCGAGCAAGGGAAGCCTCAGCAAGCAACACGCTGGCTTCAATCGGGTTCTTGACTTGAAAAAGAAAATGAAATTTGATCACAGTTGACTCACTCAGAGATTACACTCGGTTTACAGAAAAACCAAACAGAAAGGGAAATCCCATCTCGGTCAGGGGATGCCCCAGAGAAAACCTCAAGAGCACAACTTCTTCCTTCGTACAAATGATACTATTTTCTAAGAATCGGTTGATCACTCAAACCTAATGGGCCTAAACCTCTTAAAAGAAAACCTCTAGTGTCATAGGACTGACTTCTCTAGAAGAATTGAACAACAGAGTTTAAAACAAGGATTTTATTTTAGGAAGACAGAGCCATAACAAGGGCGACTCAATCCTGAAGCTGATCACATCAGTTGACACAGTTCTAGAAACATGCCAAATGGATTTCTGATGGCACACAGAGTGCAGTTTCAGGAATCCACAATGTCCCTTCACAGCCAATTCAATTCAAAATACATTAAAATTAAGATGGAGAACACCACTGCAGCTGCTTCTCGAAAAGTGACCAGCTGCCTTGAAGTAAATACCTGGATATGCTGGTTTATGTGGGAAAAACAGCTGCATAGCTGCTTCAGTATTCATCTAAACACCCTCCAACAATATCTATTTCACAGCACAATAAGTGTTTTGGCTAGCAATGTTTTTCATCCTTGACGCGACCTCTGTTGTCTACGCTGATGGGCCTTTTCATCTCATGATGATCGCTCAGTTTGTTTCACTTCCTCTTGAGAGTACCGCACTTCCTTGCAAAACATATTTACTTTGTTGTGTCAATCTTTGTGGTGTTAACTTATGACCACCTCTCAAAAATTCCATCCTCACACTCACTGACTGTGAAGGAGGGCAAGGCTATTTCTCCTCCCGGCTATACAACGCTATTATATGATGCTTCTTGCCGGAATTTCCATTTGGTCGTCAAGGCAATTAAGGAAAAAAATCAAGGAGTGGGTGCCCAGTGATTGTAAGGAAGGCTGAAAGTGAGGAAATTGGGGTTGTTCAACATGAGAACACAGGTCACTCCAAGCAGGATAGAAACCTTCCCCTCCTCCTAGGACCCTGAAGGTTTCGTGTGCATGTGCTGAATATGTACAAAATAGGTCCCTGAAAAGCAACCAAGTGAGGATATAAGAAAGTGAACTGTCTGAAGGCTAAGCTAGTCATATATCCCATTTGTTAAGCAGGCAGAGCTATCTTTTAAAAATATGGAGGCAAGAAGGAAAGCTTATCTGCCTTGCTTGATAAGGAGATTTCACTGGGCAATGTAAGGCAGGCAGGACCCTCTGCCACTCCCACTGGCAGTCTACGTGCCAACTAAGCCCCATGGCTTGATTAACCTGAATATAACCTCTGGCTTTTCAAACTGAGCATCATGTCAAGTGAATTATCCATTTGGGGTATTATTATTTTAATTGTGTGGGAAGCAATTTTCTTCAGGCAGGAGAACGAGAGGGCCCAGAGAAGCAAGCTGAAGTTAAATCATAGTTATGCTCTTGGTTATTCTGGATGAACATAAGTTTCTTTCCTACACATAATTTCACCTAATCGGTGTTTAAAACAGATAAGTGGTTTTTAAAAACATATTATTTGGACTCAATAGGCCCACTAACCCCTGTGGCTTACTGGGATCTATGAACTGGGCTCATGGTGGAATGACATACTACTGAATCACACTCTATTCCTATTATACAACCTTCAAAGCCACTTGCTCAATAACATCTCTCTCTATATGTACCTGTATAGTAAGGGGGCTAGCTGCTGGAGTTCCTGAACAAAGATTTCAGTACCGGCTGTCCTCAACTTATGACTGGTTGTTTAGCGATTGTTCAAATTTACGACAGACCTCCCTGGGGGTGCTTATGACCTAGTTCCAAAGTTACAGCAGACACTCTACCACCCCCGCCGCCCCCAAGTCAGATGACTGCATATTGCGGTCTTGGCAACTGGCCCACATTTATGGCTGTTTGCGGCATCCCATAAACATGTGACTGCATTTTATGACATTTTTTGCCGAAAACTGGCATTTACTTCTGGTTTTCAGCAAAACTGGCCGATAGTGAACAGTAAGTTTGCTTTACAATCATTGCAAAAAAAAAGTCATAAAATTGGCCCTAACTGGCCTCTTTTACAACCATCGCAATTTACAAGTATGATGCGCAGGCTCCATTATAGTCAGAAGTCAAGGACCACCTCTATGTCATTACAATAAGTTATAATAAGACAATCATCTAGTACTGGTTTAGGAATTCCTGCAGTCATCCTTCTTATATACATACATATACTGTATAGAGGGACATTATAACTCCTGCCCTAATATTACTGGATACCTGGGTTATAAGAGACTAAAGGTTATCATCATGGCTGAACCTGGTTGTCAGGTTTTAAGAAATAGCAACTCCTAATTTCTTGCTACTTTTGTAAGTGCATTTGTACATGCACACACACTCACTGTGTAAATTGTACTTGGAGTGGAGGTTCCTCTGCACATAATAAAGGATCGCAGGCACTTTCCAGGTCATGTCAAATTGGACAGCCTCACACTGTAAATCCAAAGGCAGACAGGAAAAAATCAGACAGACAGAAGTAGGAGAACAGACAGAACAGAAATGAGTTCTGGAAGCTGGCTGGAGCTGTTTTTAATTAAAATGGAAAAAGTGGGGGTGGGGGGTGGAGTGGGTGGGAAATAGTCCAAAATAAGAAATGCTGACTTAGAATTGTGCCTGAATGTGCTGACTAAATTTCTTTAGACTTGAATGCAGAATGTCAAGGAAGGTTCAGCATGGATACAAGTTGTGACTTGGATGAATCAATACCCACATTTGTTTATCCATGGAAACAGTTCGGGGCAACCCTGGCTAGGTTGTAAATTCTAAGATCCTAAAGACAAGATCTCAAATTTCTCAGTGGGGGCACAGCACAGCATCTTGGTGCATAGTTCCTGGCACAAGGCCTATACATTACTAAAATATGCCTTATAAATACGTTCTGTAGTAACATTACGTGTCTCCAAATAAAATAAGCTGGTTTATGTCCACTTGACTATAAAAGACATTTCACGTACCGTCTTTAATGTGCAACTTAACATTGTTTGCAGGGGAAAAAAGTAACACAGGATATGATGCCTCAGCTAGGCCGTTCAATAAAACGGAGATTCACAGAAGCTTTAAAACAGATATCAATTCTCATTAACATGGAAATATGTCCTGAAACACTCCAATCTATGTAAGGCTACTTTCTAAAGATACGCTCTTTCAAATCTATTCAGTTCTGATTTCCATTTTATGTCAAAACACTCTATAAAATCCATGCTATCTAGTTTCAAAAAAGCATGGAAAGTGAATAACTTCATACTAAATATTCATTTCTATTTCTGTTGTATGTGAGAAAGCAAGAGAACAGAATTTAAATCATCATAATATCCTTACCTTATCCACAGGTTCAATGAGAAAGTCATTAAAAAGATACCACTGCTGGTGTGTGACACCCTTAAAAAAAGAAAGTTATGCGTTAAATACAAAGATGTTCAATCAGTGAACATCTTACAATCAGATGTATTGCAATCATATCTTACAATCAGGTGTAATTTTTTTTAGTTATAGGTACATTGAACACTTCCCCCTCCCCCCCCCTTTCCATTTAATAGGAATTGACAGTTACAGAGCAAATAGAAAGATCGAGACACTTTGCTTTTCATTAAAGGCTCACCTCCTTTCTTTGATGGTAGGTCTCTCCAACTTTGATATGCCCCACAAGGCTGCCCCCAGTCCGGGAATCCAGAATATGTACAACTGTTGCCATGAGGTCATAGACGTACGTAGATTCTTGATCCTCCAACATGCCCAACTGCAACAAGAAAGACAGTTCCAGAAGTGAGCTAGTTTTCTCTGTGGCTCTAGCACAGTTCTACATGGGTGTGTGTCTCTCCAAACAAAGAGGAAAAGCACACTATTTTTAGTACTCCTGAAGCCAGCCCCCTGGATAGTTCAACTCCAATATGCTTGCCTTTCCAGAACCTTATATCCTATGTCAGTGTAGCAGAACAAAGCTTGGAGCCTAACTTGTCTTATTTGTTCATTTATCCTTCATCCTGTTCTCTCCTGTTTCATGAATTGACATAAACGATTTAAGCTGATGAACCTTTGCTCTCTGAGAGCTGACTCACAGTAAATGAATGCAGATGAATATATACAGGTAGTCTTCGACGTACAACAGTTCACTTAGTGACCAATCAAAATTACAACGGCACTGAAAAAAAGTGAGTTATGACCATTTTTCACACAACCATTGCAGCATCCCCATGGTTCACGTGATCCAAATTTAGACGCTTGGCAACTGATTCATATTTATGACGGTTGCAGTGTCCTGGGGTCACGTGATCCCCTTTTGCCACCTTCTGACAAGCAAAGACAATGGGGAAGCCAGATTCACTTAACAATGATGTTCCTAATTTAACAACTGCAATGATTCACTTAACAACTGTGGCAAGAAAGGTTGTAAAACGGGACAAAACTCGTTTAACAACACTTAGCAACATAAACTTTGGGCTCAATTGTGGTCGTAAGTCGAGGACTACCTGTACATATGAGAAGTTTGGTGGCTGGTGGTTCCCCAGCATACCTCTGCTTCATGTTTTCATTTGCCTGGACTTATACAGCCTTCCATCAATCACCAGTGCTACTGCTGTAATATAGCTCAACCATTAGCAGGCAAATGAGGGCCAGCTTAATTGTCCCTGCAACCTTTATTTCTGATACCTCTTGCTGAGAGGATCAGGCCAAAAGTAACTCTACATTATCCCACTACTTTGAATCTTCAAATAATTTTGTACTGAATGTATAATGTATATTGTCTTTAATTTATGCTAGGAGAGTAGAGAGCTGGGTGCTGTCCTCTCTGCATTTTCCTGGGAATAAGTCCCATTGCAGTGACTGGGAACCACTTTTCAGCACACAGACCTGGCTTGGATTGTATAGTATGACAGGAACAGATTGAACGAAAATAGCACTAGCACTCATATATAGCTTCACAGTGCTTTCACAGCCCTCTCTAAGCGATTTACAAAGTCAGCATATTGCCCCCAACAATCTGGGTCCTCATTTTACCCACCTCGGAAGGATGGAAGGCTGCTGGCAATCAGCAGAATTATCCTGCAATACTGCGTTCTAACCACTGCACCATGACGGTTCATTAGGATTTATTGGTAATTTTTATGAGGATTTACAACAGATTGGTAAACTTAACCCAGATGGATTGCCTATTGCAACTAATGATATTTCTCCATAAAACTGGGTTGTTTTAGGAAGACTGTTTCAGGGAAAATCAAATACGAATTATTGTGTATAAATTCTCAAGCTGAAATCGAATTCCTACATTCAAAGGTATCCTATCTTTAGTTTTATATCTTTGAAAGTTCCTTGAGCCACTGTTTTCCATCTTGCTCTGGGATAGATGGAAGAAAGGATGCATCAATCCTGAAGTCTGCCTATCCCCACCTTAATAATGTAAGAGACAGATAGGCAGGTCTAGATAACAGAATAAAAGAGTTGGAAGGGATTTTAGAGGTCTTCTAGTCCAACCTCCTGCTCAGGCAGGAGTCACTATACCATTTCTGACAAATGGCTGTCCAATCTCTAAAAAACCTCCAGTGTTGGAGCACCCACAACTTCTGGAGGCAAGTCATTTCATGATTAATTGTTCTAATTGTCAGGAAATTTCTCCTTACTTCTAGGTTGCTTCTCTCCTTGATTAGTTTCCATCCATTGCTTCTAGTTTTGTCTTCAGGTGCTTTGGAAAAGAGGTTGACTCCCCCTTCTTTGTAGTAGCCCCTCAAATATTGGGAACACCGCTATCATGTGACTACTAGTCCTCCTTTTCACTAGACTAGACATACACAATTCCTGCAACTGTTCTTCATGTTTTAGCCTCCAGTCCCCTAATCATCTTTGTTGCTCTTCTCTGCATTTTTTCTAGAGTCTCAACATCTTTTTTATATTGTGGTGACCAAACCTGGATGCAAACTAGATAATCCAAGCACTTCTTTTTGGTTAAATTGCCATTTCTCCCACATTGATCCAAATAGCTCCAATTACCAGGTGGGAAGAAGCTTTACAAGCTTTTATTTGCAAGCTGCGTTAGTATCTTTATGGTGGAATAAAAAACAAATAAGATGAACTTGGTTTTTCCTGATGAGTTCTTTCTCTACAACAGGGGTGTCAAACTCGCGTTGTCACAGCATCATCACATGACGTATCGCAACTTTTTTCCCCTTAGCTAAACCAGGCGTGGGCGTGGCCACCGCATGACGCATCTGGCCTGCGGGCCACTAATTTGACAGCCCTGCTCTACACCTTACGATGTTTGCAGCTTAGAAAAGCAACAAAGAAATGAAAACTTGTTCTCACCTGCTGAGGCTTTTGAAAATTAAATACTTAAATTCTTTCTGGGATGATTTAAGCATTCCCTCTTAAAGTGGGCAATAGTCCTATGCAACACAATCACTTGGCTTGGGAGCATTCACAAGAACTAGGACACTGAGAAAACATTTCATATTTAAGTCAGGTATAAGGAAAGTATTTTAAGGAAGTACTTTCTTGTAAACAAGAAATATTTTACTTCACTGCTTTCATCCCAGTTGTAAACCTCCAATTCCTTGTTCTTGGAGAGCTTCATCTTGATGGAATAAGGAATCCAGATGTTCTTTAGCTCTTCAATGGAGGTGTAAGAGTGTCCCCCCTCAGCCATTCCTAACTCATTCCTGAAAGCAAAGCAAATGCCAATCGATATCACAGAGGTGGAAGGAATTATCAGTGAACAGGACTGAGCAACAGACTGATTTTTTTTTCTTTGCTCAAGCACCCAGTGCTGCCAGCCAAAGAAATGAGGCTGGTTAGTTCAGCAAGAAATGGTATTATCTCACCATCCATTATTACAAATGGGCCAATTCCATATTCTTTGTGCGTAACTGCACTTTTCCATCTGCACTATAATTGCAATTTTACTGCTTCGGTGTCTTTCTCTGTCCCTTAGTTATGTGTCTTGGTGTAATTAAGAACATGGTAGAAGTGGTCATGTATTCAATAACAAGACCTCTCATTAAGGGACGGTAGGGTCAGGACATTCCCTGGATAGAAATGATACTTACCATTCTCCAACTGCTATTTCTCTACTTTTGGGGAATTCCAGGCAACCCTTCTTCTTCATCTTCTTCTTAAAAGCATACTGTCAAAGAAAGGATGAACCTGAAGTGCAGAAATCTAAATCTAAATTTCATATATATTGAAATGTTTTTATTTACCACCAACTCAAGCGGATGTCAATAGATCAAGATAGGATAAGTTCTCCAACTGCTTCTCAACATGTTGTATGGGGAACACATTTTACTTCAGTTTGCCAGTGGCACTTCTGGCTTATTCTCCAAGCTGCTATCTCTTCAAGGATTTGTGTGGAGCCAATATATCACACACACACGCACATACAGGTTAAGAAATTCTACGGTCAATTTCCCAGAACACATCTTGATAACTGATCACTGGAAATTGGCTTCCTTATTTTGGATTATCTTGACAGAGGTCCTACCTGTAAAACTGGAGGCATTAGAAATGGGGTAAGGCTCTTGAATGTGCATGAAGCAGAGATGGTGAACTGCTTGACAATGCATTGTTTGATGCCACCTGAGAGGGGACTGCACATAAAGAAAAGAATGGCAATAGAAAACAACATATGTGTGCATCTTCCTACCTCAGCTTGCACCTTCCAAAATTCTGCTTCCTTGGAGCTGTTGACTTCACAATTAATGACTAACACATCTGGCAGACAGCGGATGTTACGTGTCTGGACCTGGAATGGCAGAGAGAGAGAGAGAGAGAGAGAGAGAGATATGTTGTTGTGTAATATTGAAGCAATGGCACAGATTTAATCTTTGTAACTTTATTTGGTAATGCCTAGTTATGGGCATGCTCTGATCAGACTAAGGATCCCTATTTTGATCTTTCAGCAGTTGTTGTTTCATAGAAAAACTGATAGCGGAAGCTGAAATTAGGGGAGAGGGGAAAAATACTTTTCTTCTTTAAATTATCTACTTAATATTTTATCTTCAAAATCGATTTACCATAGATCTTGCCATAGATACTGGAATCATACTTCCGCCTGGTCAGCTGTCAATCAAATGCACAATTCCCATTCTCAAAACAATCCCAGATAGTATGGCTGTAGGTGATCAAACCGGTCAGTCCTAGAGGAAATCAAACCTGACTGCTCTTTAGAAGGCCAGAACCTGAAGATGAGACTCAAATACTTTGGCCACCTAATGAGAAGGAAGGACTCACTGGAGAAGAGCCTAATGCTGGGAAAGATTGAGGGCAAAAGAAGGGGACGACAGAGAATGAGGTGGCTGGATGGAGTCACTGAAGCAGTAGGGGTGAGCTTAAATGGACTCCAGAGGATGGTAGAGGACAGGAAGGCCTGGAGGAACGTTGTCCATGGGGTCGCAATGCGTCGGACACGACTTCGCAACTAACAACAACAATGCCATACCTAAAGTTTTCTATGTATTGGTGCTACAGACCCCTTATTGCCTTGGTCCACCCAACGCTTCTTCCCTTGTCACTTACTGTGGGTTGATACTTCTCGCAGTTCTCACACCAGGCCTGAGTGTTCTGTTCCAGACAAATGCTTCTTTTTAATATCTGGGCAAATTCATAATCCATTATTTTATCTGGAAAAGACGGAGGCACAAAAAGAATGTATTTGCATTGCTGCAAAGATTAGAATAGGACATCAAACATCATGAGTCTGAGATACACAGGGCAGAAAATGAACCCTGCTGAAGAAAAGCAGATGGCATCAAGAAATAGTTGCCTAGACCAGTTGAGAAGCCCAGTTCCAACAACTGTCTTCTCAGGAATCTTGAACTTAGTCACTATGTTCACCATCCAGGCAAGTAACAAATTGTTTTAGGCCACTTGACAAGGATCAGGTATACACATTATTCACTTCTGTCCCTGCACAAGGCCTAGGCATGCTTTAGAAGGGAAGAAATCAGTTTTCAAACTGATTTTTGCAACATCAATTTTTTGAAATATAAGCAACCTATGGAAATATAAGCTACCCACGGTTAATTAATTGCTTCAGTGTTATTAATATGATTGTTTAATGTATGCATATCACATTAAAACATAGTCTTTTAAGATTTGTCTTCCTATTCTTCTTAAAATCTCTTTTCTTTTTTTGCATCATGTGTTTTAAAAGTCTGTGAAAGAGTGGATTATGATATTTTTAATCAATCTGGCTTGCTCTTGGATCTGTTTGATAGATGAATGTGGTAGAAATTATTTAAATTAGGGCAGACAAACTAGTCTTGCTTGCTCATGCAAGCTAAACATATTTTATCCAATCAATCAATCAATCAATCAATCAATCAAACTGTATTATGCTCTAGAAACCTGGGATTGAGAAACCAAAATTCTTGTTTCAATCACTTTATGAACTTGGTATGTTTCCTCCAGCGCATTTATATTTTCTCAGAGTAAAATGAAAAGTATCACTATAAAATGCAACAGGGTTGGTTTGAGTAACAAGGTAAAAATGGCAAAGCACATGAGAGAAACGGCTACAAAAATTAAATGACAGAAGGCCCCCTACTTGTTACTCAGAATTTAACTTGGGTTCAACCAAACAGATTCCAACAACTAAATATCTGAGAGATGGTTTGAGATGTTAAGATTTATGAAGTTTGGTTAGTGAAATGAGTGAATATGCAGGAGATGAGCCCGAGGGAAGGGTCACGCATGTCATCAATCTCAAGTCTCTTCGTGCCCACAAGAGATCTAAGTCCAGTCTACCTAGAATTCCATTGTTATCTATCGTAATTGGCTTTGACTGTTTAGTAGTTCAGATTCTTGTAGAGAGCGTTAGCATGCAATAAACCTGTAGTTATTCGAACCGCCTTGCTTCCTGATTTCTTGTGCCTGACAGAATAGCTTAGAGCTTTTTAAACAACTGACTCTGATGCTCTAGGAATATTTTTTATTATATTTTAAAAAAGTTTTAATCCAATTTTTGTCTAAAAGATAGGGGTTCATGCACCATGAATCACAAAAAGTACTTGGAAAACCTCAAGCACTTCACATTTGCTGTCCCATGTGTTGAGAAAAGACAAATCCAGTTCCATTCCACACCATGTTTACTCTATCATTATGCGGTATCACTTCTGAAACTCCATACCATTGTTCTCAGGGTAAGAGAGAGTAAAGAGGAGAGTAGAAGAGACGCGGACTGTCTCTTTGCCACAGCGGCACATACTGCAATTCTCCACTTCACAGCTGAAAAGTTGCCCAATGACCGAGTCCCCAGAAGATCCAAAGTTGCTAGAAGAAATACAACTAGATCAGTAGAGAATGTCATGAGACGATATTCAGGAGCACAAGGCCAGGGCAGACAGACTTCTGCTTATTTCCACCCCCCCCCCATAATCTCAAAGTCTACTAATGAGTGAACCACAAAACAAGAAGCCAGGACAGGTACACATCTAGAAGAATTAAGGCAGGGGTGAAATCCAGCAGGTTCTGACAGGTTCTGGAGAACCGGTAGCGGAAATTTTGAGTAGTTCGGAGAACCGGCAAATACCACCACTGGCTGGCCCCAGAGTGGGGTGGGAATGGGGATTTTGCAATATCCTTCCCCTGCCACACCCACCAAGCCACACCAAGCCCACCAAGCCACGCCCACAGAACCGGTAGTAAAAAAATTGTATTTCACCACTGAATTAAGGGATAAGTTAACTACATACACATAACTCAGACCAAGGCCGTAACAATTAAAGTTTAGCTCAATACTTTGCTCCATCAATATTCACTCCCCAAGAGCGAACTTCCTTCATTGCAATAGTCCAGTGTTTCTCAACCTCAACAATATTAAGATGTGTGAACTTCAACTCCCAGAATTCCTCAGCCAGCATGGGAATTCTGGAAGTTAAAGATCTCACATCTTAACATTGCTCAGGTTGAGAAACACGGCAACAGCCTAATTTAGAGATGTTGTTAGAGAACTGAAAATGTTAAGTAACACTTGCAGATATATTTTATGATCAGTATATACTGTACAACTCATTTTTCTTTGCTAAATTATTAGTTCAAATTAATAATTATTAAATATAACTCTGACCCTGAAGACTTTTTCTTTTTCTGAAGCACAAGCAGCAGATCAAGACAAGACGTGGCAAGTGCATCATAGTTAACAGCTGTCCCACATAGAGGGTTTATTACCTGCATCCAATGCCTCGGTAAGCCTGAGGGCCCTCCTGCTCTTGAGTCTCCTGGTGGAGCTGGGTCAGAATGAATCTGTTCCAACTTTGAATCAACCGACCTAAGTTCACCTTCCCTGTAGCTTCATCCGAATCAGCCAAGATCAATCCCAAAGCAGCTGCTTCTGGGATGGTACGGAAGGCACGCAGAAAATTACTCCCCTGAGACAAAGGAAGGCAAGAGAAAATTATATATCAAAATAATAAGCAATTCCTAATCCAACATAAGCGCTTGAAAGACCACACTCAAAAACCCTCTACGCTCTCTTGTAAGCATGCTTGATCCGACACCCCCTACATTAGGAATCGTGTGGAAAGGACATGAAATCCAAGCTAACCAAAGGAGTGTGGGACTGATTCAGGGGAACTGTAGGGGGAAGAGAAGGCCAGCTGCAGAATGGTAGGCAACCATACTGGTAATCCTTGATTTATGACCAGTTGCTTAAAGACCATTCGAAGTTATGACAGACCCCAAAAAAAGTTAGCTACAACCTGCCCTTGAAGTTACAACTGCCGCACCATTCCGGTGATTGTGGGATTGCATTTTGGGAATTTGGCGATTGGCTTGTTATTAGTTGCAGCATCCTACACAATCACATTTTGCAACATGTTTTTGCTGTTTTCTGGCAAAAAAACAAAAACCCCACCTGGATAAATTGGATTATGTTTTATGATGTGATTCACTTTACAACTGTGGTGATTACTTAGCGACCATAATAAAAACAATTGTAAATTGAGATTAGTCATGTAGTGACCTGATTTATGACCACAATGATTTATAACCAAAATTCCAGGCTCAATTCTGGTAGCAACTTGAGAACTACTTGCACTGTGATGCTGAATAATTGGGGATGATGGGAGAGGGGAGGAGAACATACAAAGATATATATATATATATATATATACATAGAAATTTAACCATAAATATTTAAGACATTTATACCTATAGTTATTCTTATGTTAATTTACATGTTAAATTCTAATTAAGAAGTGTATAAAAATCTTACATTCAACAGGTAAAGTTTAAATAATAGATAGATTGTAGAAAATAAGGATCATAGAGCTGTAGCAAAATATATACATTTCTAGACTAACATACTAATTGTAAACAATTATATTTATATTGATACTTATACCTGTACTAACAAAATTATTATTGATATCAAATCAATAGTTAAGATATTGTACGAC
>QLTV01003097.1:4415626-4427676 GCA_003457575.1 Thermophis baileyi
TATATATATATATATAAAGATTCAGTGACAGAGGCAAGAAGATAGCAGCACTGCTTCTACACTTGATGCAGACCTCAGTATTTAAGTGAATCAAAACTGGTTCAGGATAAAGTTAACACGCTCCTTTTTTTTCTTTTTTGGTACCTTCGAGTCAATGTTTATATATATATATATAAAGATTCAGTGACAGAGGCAAGAAGATAGCAGCACTGCTTCTACACTTGATGCAGACCTCAGTATTTAAGTGAATCAAAACTGGTTCAGGATAAAGTTAACACGCTCCTTTTTTTTCTTTTTTGGTACCTTCGAGTCAATGTTGACTCCTGGCAACTGCCTGGACAACTCCTTGCAATTTTCTTGGCAAGATTTTGGAAGTGGTTTGCCCTTGTCTGCTTCCTAGGATTGAGAGAGAGTGACTGGCCCAAGGTCACTCAGCTGGCTTTGTGCCGGCAGGCCTAGAACTCATGGTCTCCTGGTTTCTAACCTGATGCCTTAACATTACTCCAAACTGGCTTCTTAACAGTCTTTTGAGAAAGAAAATAAATAAGTTTAGGATGTGTGTCGGTATACTACATGTCCTTCCAAATTGATGGAGTGCAGGCTACAGTATGTTGGTTTGCAGACCCTTTCTAAATTAGAGATCCTTGCTCGTATAGAATATTAGCGGGCTTGAGAGAAAACGAGGCTTCAATTGCACCTATGGGGCATGAGGCGAAATAGGCCCAAATTGACTGGCAGCGGTACTGTCCTTTCTGTTTGCAAGGAATGCTATCTGTGGCTGGTATCCTTGGCAACATCCTCCTCATCCTGCTAGATAGCATTATCCAAAAGCTCCAATGGACCATAGCCATGATGGGCACTTTGTCAAAACCTATGGAATGGGATTTGGCCTAGAGAAGTATGCTATATTTGCAATAAACTGGGGTAAAATCACAAACAGTAATGGAACTGAAATGCCAAATGACCAAACAATCAGGAGCCATCAGGATGAAATCTGCAAATCTCTGGGTATTTTAAAATTGAATAACATCAAGCATGGGAAAGTTAAAAATATGATTAGTAAAGAATACATCCAAAGAGTGAGAAAAATGTGAACAGAATGCTGGCAAGAAAAACATTACCCAGGCAATTCCCACAAAAGACTGAGGGGAAAATGGATAAAGATAAAACCTGGCAATAGCTTACAACTGGAATATTACTGAAGGCTTGAATTTGGCTCTGCAAAAACAAGCAATTCAAACGAGTACAATCAAGGTCAGAATTGAAAAATTGCCAAATGATTCAAAGACCAAATTATGCAAAGTAGAAGAAACAGTAGACTACATACTCAGTTCATGCAAAAAGATTACACAAACTGATTATAAACAACATAACACAGTTGCTAAAATGATTCATTGGAACATCTATAAAAATTATCATGAGCCAGTAATGAAAAATTGGTGGTAACATATAAATGAGGAGAAAGAAAAAAAAGCTGAAAATAGCGCAGCGTTTCTGAATACCAAAAAAAAAAAAAAAAAGTTTTGATAAGGAAAAAAAAAAAAAAAAAAAAAAAAAAAAAAGCGAAAAAAAGAGAAGCTTTTAAAAAAAAAAAAAAAAAAAAAAAAAAGTTTTGATAATAAGACACCAGATTTAACTGTGGTTGAAAAGAAGAAACTGTGAATAATTGATGCGGCAACAGTACAGGATAATTGAAGACATAGATAAGATCACAAAGTATCAAGATCTGACAATCGAATTTGAAAGATTGTGGCATAAACTGGCCCTAGTGGTGCTAGTGCTTATTGGCACTACTGTACCAAAAAATACTGGACGCATTGACAAAATTTCCAGCACAACCCACCAAATGTTATCATATTGCTTGAAGACTAAGAGGTAAATGCAAATATTGGCAAAGTCAAAACAAAGAAAAATGTAAATATGGGCAAAGCCCACATATAAACAAACCAATATTGAAAATCAAGTGTAGATGTCACCTAGCAATGGTGTATAATTCTTCTAACCAATTGCCATGCCTGAAACATTCACATTTTGACAAATTTAACATTTATTATTGTTTGTATTACAGACGCCATAGATCCCTATTCTGCCCTGTAGCTCTGCTGCTTGACAGATGTCAAAGAATTGCCGCTCCCAGATAGAAAGCTCCCACCTCGGATTGCTCTAACACACTATGCCTCTATGAAATTGACTCTCCCCAGCTGTGTCCCATCATATTCAGTTATCAATAAGTATAAACCAACCGATGAACAATCGGTCCTAAACTTGGTAAACTTGGTTTCTGGCCATTAATCATCATCCTTGCCCAGAAAGCTTAATACAACCCTACACCTGATGCTCTTTTGAAAGAAGTTTCTTGTGTTGTCTTCTAAATAACCTTTGATCAAAACGCCAAAGGTTCTGTTTGCTCTTCCCTACCATGGAAAGATCTGATGAACATGAAGATCTGTTTATCTTTACCTGACAAGGGTCTCCCCTGGACAAATCCAGCATGTGGAATAAAAAACCCAGCTCACAGCTGAGGCAGAACTCCTTCTGGCATAAATGATTCTGGACCAAACAGCGGACAGGCTCTAAGAAATAAAGAACCTATAAAGATACGATTGGAAAACATACAATTATAGGAGGAAGAGGAATGTTGCGTAGGCATGTCACAAATAAGAAACAACACTGTGCTTACCTGGATCATGCAATTGCAGTAAGCATTTGGAATGTGGGGCTCAAGACCAGCAAAGAGTGTCTTATTGTAATGTTTGAAGTCAAAATCTTCCAGGCCCAGCTTGGAATATTTTATTGTGACCTAAATAAGACAAGCCCCCCAAAAAATGTTCTGGTGTGACAATCTTACAGAGCCACAAGCACAGTACACCTATGGTAACTTAGCAAAACAGCAGAAGTCAGAGGCCTTCAATACTATTTTCTCTTTCACATAAACTTCCCTACAGTCCAGTGCCTTGCAAAAAGATCCTAATTCAAGAAAATTCTCAGATCATAATCCGTTTCAACTTTATGCTTGTGATATTGCCATAGTAACCATAGATTTCAACATTAGCTTTTCTTATTCCCCAGCTCAAAAATAGTGATAATCTAACGAAAGAAGCTCAGCATTTTTTCCCCAGATGGGGTTGAGACTTATAAGGTATGATGCAAAAGACAGGTATTTTAATGTTTTTCTACCTCTGCACACTTGAGTATATTTCAATCTTTCTCTAAAGAAAAAGGTGAAGATTCTGAGAAGCACTTAAAAATGCACCTTCCTGTATTTCTTTGCCACCATATAGATCCGCGGTTCCTCTTCTCTTCCTATGGGGGATTCAGGGACTTGACTGAAATTATCAAATTCGTTGTCAAGCTCCTTTAACCGGTAGGGAATCTGCAGAAAAGAGGAACAGGCTCATTTTCAGTTTGCCCACTTATCTTTTCCTATTTTACATTTTGCAATGCCAAAACAAAGCAGATGCACAAAAACAATCAGATATAGTCGAAAATAATAAACCCTTCAACTCCCAAATCCATATGGCTGTTCCTTTCTCCTTCCATCTGGCTCTAAACCACACATCAATGCCACACTTTTTGCAATGTTAGGAGGAAGAGGAATGTTGCATAGGCATGTCACAAATAAGAAACAACACCTGGAGGTCATGCCCTTGTCCAGACTCAACCAGAGAGAAAGACCTTTACACATCAGACATCTCTGATTCCTAATTTTCAACAACCTGAGCCACTGTGGCCCATGGTATGGAAATCTGAGAGCGTTAATTCAGTAGTATTTGTAGGATTCCCCACCTAACTATAAACAGCAAGCTCTTATGCGGCAGTCATTAATACTACTTACTTATAGCCCCCAGATAAAATGAGCAGGTCTCAAATTTGCTACCTGATTCCGGAGCTTGGTTCTGGGGTTTGGAGCATATCCAATGAAGCCAACTTTCTTCATGGTCCGAAGGATATCTGGGTCAACAGGTGGAGCTCGTCTGCAAAATAGGCAATCATTCAATCATTTTAAAAATTTCTTTAATCATTCCTTTTAATGCTATGCTCCCCAAACAGTGAGGATGATACCACCAAACTCCCCATCTCAAACGATGCTACTTTCACACAACTTCTATCCTCTTCTTACCACTCTTAGGTTGAAGAAATACCTGGGTGCGGGAATAGAATTGGCCGCAGGCCAGTCAGACAGCAACGACTCCGTGGTTAGAGGTACAGGTATAAGTGACAAGGGCATGAGATCTTGGTTCCAGTCAAGGTGGGGCAAGGTATCCACAATGCAAGGTAAGGCAAAGTCAGTCTCCCGGGAGTAGGCGTTGAAGGTGATCTCAGGTGAATCAGCCCACAAGTGGACACAGCCTTCCGAGTCTCCAAAAACCATAGCTTGTTTGCTGGATGACACATCAAAGCTCATTATTAGCTGTCCCACTGTATTAACATGAAATATGTCAGCAGGATTGGCTAATCCAGTAGGTTCACAGAACTGACATTGACCTAGAACAGAAAGCAAAAGAAGAAATGAATTCTCTCTGGATTTTTAACATAACATTCCCCACATGACTTGGCTTATTTTCTAGGGTTACATTTTGATGAAATGCGGTAGCATTCTAAAGTTCCAGCACAATGACGATCAAAGTTTGAGATCAGAGGGACAATTCAGCTGGCTACTTGCCTGTCTGGGAGATGATGGCCAGGCGAGATGTGTACGTAGGAATAAACTTCAGAAACAGAGGATCAATATGGACCTGCAGGGGTGTAATGGCTCGCAGCATGCGTAAATCATACACCTTGAGGAAACGATCACAAGCTAGGCCATTCATTCGACTGGAGAAGCCACACGTCACCAACAGATTGCCGTGGACGTCAAAATCAGACAAACTGCCTGAGTAGGCATCAAACTCATGTTCTACGGCAAAAGTGCGGAGATCACGCAGGGAAACCTAATGAAAAAGCCTAAGATATATTATATGAGAGCTGCTTATAGCTCTCGGAAGCCAGGAGGTTGAAATAAGGAAATTGATATTACCTTTCCTGATGTGTGACCACAAAAGAAGAAACGGTTGGACTGTCTCATAATTGTAACTCCAGGAATTTCCACCGAATACTAAAATGGATAGAGATACAGATACAAGCTGGAGTTTAAAAAAAAACTTGGACAGGGAAAATTTAAGCCGTTGTTCCTTTTTAGCCAAAACATCCACCGACTGCCAGGAAAGGGGTGTTGCTACACTACCATTGTGACCCCTTTTTTCTTCTCTCCATATCTGTATTGTGATTTTGTATTATGATCTTATTCTTAACATTCGAAACACAGATAACACGTTTGTTTTGAAATATGCAATTTAACATACCCAAAATTCTTGTGAGCAGAACATGATTTTTATTTCAACAGTACCTCTTTGGGGGAGAGAGCGCAGAAGTATTGGTATTCACACTGGTCATAACAAGAACCAGTACTGTCTGAAAAATTATCACTGGGAGGGAACAGTATTTCTCAATGAATTCTCTCTCTCTAACATAAGCTAAGCAGTATCTCTTCTGCTTTAGACTCACAGTTTGTTTATAAGACGGAGAGAAATTAACATTTCAGTAGAAACTCTTCTTGCTTTCACCAGATATCTGTGTTTAACCAACCCACGCTGTGCAGCAATCTGAGATTCTTAGGATCAATTCCACAGTTAAAACAACACGGTACCTTCTGTGTTTCCTGCACTGTGTTGAGGTCTATTTCAATCACATGGCTGGTTAGACCTCCAACAAGCAAAGTGCCAGGATCAGTCAGTAAAAGGCTGTGCATGTCCTCATTTTCATCCATGCTTCAGGGGAAAAAGGGAACAGTTGAGGCCAGATCTGATTGATATCTTCCATTCACACATGATTTTCTTATACCTTTTTAAGTAAATATAGACAATGTACATCACCAAAAAACAACAACAACAACACCCAAAAACCGCCTGTGGTCATCATCAGAGATATTGACACTGCCCCTTATTCTTCCTGAGAAAAGACAGCCTGTGAAATCTAAGCTACAGTTTCTGTGGGATTTTTTAAATAGGAAATAATCGGCTATGGCATGCAATGCATCAGAAGCATAAAACGAAAAAGCCCACATCATGCTTCTGAGATTCTGTCTTTTCCATCAGTCAGCAATGAACAACATTTTGTGGACCAAAATCCCCACTCAATCTTTGCATGATAAACTACGGTACATGATTTCTACAATATAGAATCTCTTGTCTTATACAAAGTTTTGGCTTTATTAAACTTGGGGTTTACCAAAGAGGATAATTAGATTTAACTGGAAAGAAAGGCAACTTCCTGATATGAAGTTGTTCTCTACATTTGAAAAGTCTTTTGCTCTAAAAAGACTGAATATTATGCTGTTACACAATCCAGATTCAATAAGCTAAATAAATGAAGTGATTTCGCAAAGAGATTTATACTTACCATATGTACACTGCCCAGAGTGTACGGAGGACAGTTAAGAAATATGAAATATAAATAAATATGGATTATTATTATTTATATTTGGTTAATTTAATCATGGGAATATACTTAATTCCTGTTTCACTTCATTATCATAATTCAATGTAGACCTTTACTATATTTTACTATTTTAATAATATATTAAAAAATGGTATACTATAGGCTGAACTCCATAAAACGGATGCGTTCTGAACAAAATGAGGGTGAGACTAGGACAAAAAATTGTGGGGAGAATTCCTAAATGTGTCTTATCCTAAGGACAACTTCAAGGAAGACCAACATCATGATTCACTGCCTAAATATCTATTTTTAACAATAATTTTTATTGAACTTTAAAAACACAAAGGTAAAAAAAAACCAATGCTAAGAAAAATATAACAATTTTTCAACCAAAAGTATCTTCCTTCTATATTTCATCTTTTATCTATCAGAAATAATACTCATCGTTCAATTTTAATCAGTAAAACTGCATTAAGAATTAACAGAATTTGTGTGTGTGTGTGTGTGTGTGTGTGTGTGTGTGTGTGTATTAACCTTAAACACATAAATCAATTTCATATTCTTTTCCTTTTCTTTACACAATAATTTCTCTAAAAATAAAGCCAAAAAATCTCTTAGTTCCTTATCTTATTGTCAGGCCTGGAAGCCATCTTTTGTATTGGGCCTTCAGGCCTGCCACAATTTACTACTGTGGGAAACTGGGAGGGAGGATTGTATGGAGTATGGGTGATATGTAGTCATAATAACAATCTTTTCTTCGAGAGTCAAGGCTGTCTTGCCCTACACCTGGAGAGGAGTGGTTAGGAAACATCTCCAGTTGGGACGGTGCATTGATTGGACCATGTGATGGACTTGTGGGTTTTGGGGCAGGGGCTTGAACTTTCCTTTGGGTGGGGAAAACCTGGAAGCTTTCAGATTCGGGTTTTCCCAGATGTGCCAATATGACATCTCTAATAAAATGGAACTTTGAGGAAACTCATGCCTCGGAGTCTTCTTTCGTTGGGGGTGTTACTTGGAACCTTGACATTTATATCTGTAAACAAATCTTTAAACTCTCATCATTCAATTTTAGTCAACAAAAATTCCATTAATAACCACCAGAAACAACAATGTATTGAAAATCTTGACACTTAATCCCTTCAAATAATATCCCACAAATTAATTTTTTATCATTTTCTCTTCATCTTCTCTCAGAAATTCTGTCACAAGTTAAATACTTGCCTTTTTTATCACTTTTTCTAAACATGAAACAAAAATTCTTCTTGTCGTTTCTTATCTATAAACAGATAGTTAAAGCCTCATCATTTATTCCTGGTCAAGAAAAAAACCATTAAAAGCTACTTGAAGAAAAAATATAATTTAACCTTGATTGAATAAGCCAATTTTATAATCCTTTGTTTTGCTTTTAAAAATCTTGATATTTATTTCTTTTAAATAATATCTCAAAAGCTGATTTGTTTTCCTTTTCTAAAAAATTTGTCCAAGTCACTTTTCTGAGTTGAAATCCACACATTCAAGGCACTCTTTAGATTTATTATTTGAGTGTCTCTTCTAGCTATTAAAACATCAGCCAGTTTCACTTGCAAGTCCTTATAACTTCTTTGTTAGCATTTTTGTAGCCTGTCATTTTTAAATCCATATCCAAAACAGCCTAATTATCAGTTGTATCCTCTTCTATATTCTCCTTTAAATTCATTTTTATAGTAACTATCTTAAGAAATACCTTGTTGTCAAATATCCTTGAATTCTTTCAAAGTGATTATATAATCACTTTTGTTTTTAATCTTATAATACTACAAGCTGCTCAGAGTCTCTAGAAATAGAACGATACATAAGTTGTAATAATAAATATATGATAAATACATTTACAAAATCTCAATCCATTTGTGGTGTGCACCATTCACTTCCAAGAACTGCCAAACTCACCTCTGGAATGGCACACATTTCCAAGCATAGGGTTAGGGTTAGGGTCTAGCATAGCTCAGAGAGAAACTAAATGTTGAAGTAGTTTGTGGGAATGTTCTGTTCCCTGATTTACGAAGTTTGCACATCCTTTTAAATTAGATTTTCCTTAAATTCTATCATGCTAAAAATGCAATTCAGCACGAGGTTTTTCTAAGAATTACATTCAAGGTTTTGTAGGAAGCAGGCTAAAACCCCTTGCTGAATATAAAGAAAAGCCTAAAAGAAACTATAAGTATCTTGCAATCATCCAAGAGCTCCCATAAATAGAAGGTACTTACAGGTAATCAAAGATTATGAGCCCACCTCTTGACATGTATTTTAGGTTGTTTTTGGTCAGAAAGAGCACACCATTTTCCAGGCTTTGGATCTGTCGAATGTCATCACTGCTGTGTACCTGGAAGGAAGAATATCGTTCCAGGGCTGGACCAAAGAAAGAAGTGGCATGACCCTAAAACAGAGAGAAGCAAGTCAATCAACCTTTTTCAACAATGGGCTGAACGTGCAGATACTGCAATGAGTAAGACTTTAAAAAAAACCCAAATGTACCCAATTCACTGTCTTCTCAATCAAAGGGCCAGTTTCCTTTTTATTCTCATGAAATCTTCTGTTTCTTTCACCTACTCAAATATGTAATACTGTTTGCTAAGTCAGTTAATCTTAGCTTATTCTTCCTTTGGCTAACATACATGTCACTGTTCGGTCAAATATAGTGAGATCACAAAGTAACTAAGTTACAAACCATTCATCTGTTTCAGTTTCAAAGACTGTATTCTATCTTTTCCTAAATTCATCCATCAAGGCCACCAAGTTAATTTGAAGTCCATCATTTCTCAGTGTATGGTCTAATAAAAACATATACCGTACTTTTTGGAGTATAAGATGCACTCCCCCCCAAAATTGAGTGGAAATGTGTATGTGTCTTATACACCAAATGTTGCTGAAGCCCCGCCCACCTGCCAGCCCCCATGCTTCGTCCGTTTTCAGCCTCCGTGCGTCATGTTTTTGGCCTCCCCATGCTCCATTTTAGACCCGTTCCAAGCTGCAGGGATCGGCACAGCACATCGCCGCTGATCGCCGCCTCCGCGCGTTGCATTTTCTGGCCTCCATGTGTTGCGTTTTCGGCCTCCCCACGCCCCGTTTTTGGCCTCCGCGTGTCACATTTTTGGCTGGTTCCAGGTGGCGGGGATCGGCGGAAAATGCGACGCACAGAGGCCAAAAACGGGGCATGTGGAGGCCAAAAACGCAATGCGCAGAGGCCAAAAACGCGACACACGGAGGTGGCGATTGGCGGCGATGTGCTGTGGCGATCCCGGCAGCCTGGAATGGGTCTAAAACGGAGTGTGCAGAGGCCGAAAACGCGACGCACGGAGGCCAAAAACGTGACACACGGAGGTGCTGATGGGCTGTGGCGATCCCCGCAGCCTGGAACAGCTGATTGGCGGTATTCTGGGTGGCCGATCCAATCGCCAATCAGCTGCTCGTGCTGAATCAGGCTGCGATAATGTGCTGAAGCTGACCAGGCTGTTTGCTGTTTGCTGCAAGGACACTAGCCAGATGAATACCGATGGATGCTGGTAGGCAGAGGCAGATTTTTTTTTCTTGTTTTCCTCCCTAAAAACTAATGTGCGTCTTATACTCCGGAGCATCTTATACTCTGAAAAATACAGTAATCAATTTTAATCAAACCTGGCACACAAACAAAAAACCTACTTACTCCATGGTTTCCAACCCAGAGCATTTCTTCGTGTAGATCAAAGTGGGAGAAGGAAACAGGTACACCCACTTCTGAAACAACGGTGTGAAGTTCAGAATACATGCCCTCCATGATATGCACTGAGTCAGGCACAGCGATGCCTTCCAGAGAGACTCCCTCTGGATCCAGCTCCACATTCTGTAACAGGCTTGGGTTGAGGTGGGGATCTAGGGCAGGATGTAGGGAAGGAACATACTCTGCAAGGGCTGGATCAAGACCTTCAAAATTCATGGTGGGTGTTTATCTGTATAGGGGAGGAGAAAAATACAATCCTTAATTTCCCATGTAGTATAAATATGGTAGAAATATTCACTTAATGAGTACAATAAGCTCTTCTTTTAGTCCTAAATTTGAACCAAAGTGTAAGATAAAATCAACTGAGTTATGTACATGTGTCAAGCAATCTGATTATCCTAATTGTCAATAGAAGTCTTTAGAAAAGCAGGCAGAGAAGATCTACAATACTAGTGCATTCCATTTCTAATCAGAGAAGATTGCTCATGTTCAAATGTTACACTCTAAAGAGAGAAAGTGAGGCAAAGGACTGCGTACAATATCTCCTGAGAAGGGAATAAATTATGAGTAACATGCAATTTTAACCCAACAGAATATTGGAAAGAAGTTATGTAAAAAGGCTGTTTTTCCAAAAGCAAGATAGTTCTCCCTAACTAAACAGAATGTGTGTGGAGGAGAGGAAGGGAAGAGAGAAGCCAGCAAACGAAAGACTGCTGTAGACAACAAAAAAGGCCTAATTTCCCCCCCCCCCCAGTATCCTTATGGTGGAGGCAGTTGCACAGCGCATTAAAATGTTGCTGGCTACTCCATTCGAAGCCCCTCCTCTTGGTCATGTGACCTATATCCAAGCTACTATTGAGGGGTTGGAAATAACAAGAAAAAAATCAAGGAAACAGTTGGTCCACTAAAGAGAGAAGCCGGCAAGGAAGTAACAGGCAACAGAGAGAAAGCAGAGCTACTTAACACATTCTTTGCATCGGTCCTCATGCAAAAAGAAACTATAGCCCAACCTACCAGAATCATAACTGTAAAAAGCAGACTGGAAACAAAAGTTAAAAGCATAAACCAGACCCAGGAAACTACAGACCAATCAGCCTAACATCAATACCCGGGAAGATACTGGAAAAGATAATAAAAAAACAGATCTGCCAACACCTAGAAACGATAAAAGTAATAACTAGCAGCCAGCACGGGTTTGTTAAAAAAAGATCATGCCAAACCAATCTCATTTCATTCTTCAACACCATGACTAAATTAGTAGACCAGCGAAATACTGTGGACATAATATACTTAGACTTCAGCAAGGCATTCGACAAAGTAGACCACAACCTACTTCTTCGTAAGCTAGAAAAAAGTGGGACAGCTTCACCACCAGATGGATTAACAACTGGCTGACAAGCGGTACTCAACGTGTAGTCCTTAATGGGTCTAAGTCCACATGGAGAGAAGTAAGCAATGGGGTACCACAAGGTTCCGTCTTAAGCCCAGTACTCTTCAACATCTTCATAAATGACTTAGATGAGTGAATAGAAGAGGAACTTACCAAATTTGCAGATGATACTAAGCTGGCAGGAATAGCTAACACCCTAGAAGATAGGCTCAAGATCCAGATGGATCTTGACAGACTTGAACACTGGGCCCTATCTAACAAAATGAAATTCAATGTAGAGAAAAGTAAAGTCCTACACTTAGGTAAGAAAAACCAAAAGCATACATATAAACTGGGTGAAACCAGGCTTAATAGCAGTGACTGTGAGAGGGATCTTGGAGTCTTAGTGGACAACCAGCTAAATATGAGCCAGCAGTGTGCAGCGGCAGCCAAAAAAGCCAATGCAATCCT
>QLTV01003097.1:4439870-4479014 GCA_003457575.1 Thermophis baileyi
AGAAAGAAAGAAAGAAAGAAAGAAAGAAAGAAAGAAAGAAAGAAAGAAAGCAAGCTTATGACCACAATTGAGCCCAACATTTTGGTTGCTAAGCAAGAGCATTGTTAAGTGAGTTTCACATTTTACAAGTTGGCCACACCCACCCGGTCACATGACCACCAAGCCACGCCCACCAAGCCACACCCACCAAGCCACGCCCACAGAACCGGTAGGGAAAATTTTTAGATTTCACCACTGATATGAATATCTTTTCCAATGACTTTATTGCTACCCTAACAAATGCTTATCTGCAACATATGTCTGATACCTGGTTCCTTTATTGTTGATAGTCAATGTTAAAAAGTATATGTGACCTACCAATAACTTCTTTATTAGCTAGAAGGCTAACTGCTGCACCTGAGGTTTTAGGGTTTGGGGGTTTTTTTAGTTCCATTTCTTCACTGTGTTCCTTGTCTCCCATTACTAGAGCTTCCAGATGATTCGTATTTTTAGCTATCAGAATTTTGTTGCTGTTCAGTTGCTAAGTTGTGTCTTTTCGCAACCCCATGGACCATAGCACCCCAGTCTCCCCTGTCCTCCATTGTCTCCCTGAAGCTGCCCAAACTCATGCTCACTGCATTGATGACACTATCGAACCATCTCATCTTTTACCATCTTCTTCTTTTGCCTTCAATCTTTCCCAACATCAAAGTCTTTTCCAATAACTCTCTTCTCATTTGGTGGCCAAAGTATTTGAGCTTCCACTTTAGTATCTGTCCTTCCAAAGGACAGTCAGGGTTAATTGTCTTTAGGATAGATAGATTGATTTGATCTCCTTGCAGTCCAAGAGACTCTCAAGAGTCTTCTCCGACACAATTTGAAACATCAATTCTTTGGTGCTCAGCCTTCCTTATGGTCCAACTCTCACAGCCATGCGTTATTACTGGGAGCTATCAATATAGTGTTAATTTATTTATTAAATTTATATGCCACCCATGATCTTCTTTTTCACCCTCTTCTTCCCATATTCTATCTCATATCTATACACAAATGTTTAAAGCCTTGTCATTCAAATTCAATGAAGAAAAATTCCATTAAAAAGTACCACAAATAACAACGTATTGAAAATCTTGGTCTTAAATACTTTCAAATAATGTCCTGCAAATTAATTTATCGTTTTCTCTTTGTCTCCTCTCAGAAACTCCTTCATAAGTTTAACACTTCCCTTCAGTTCTAACACCATAGCTAATCACTTTCTCTAAATCCTTTCTCTCTTAAGGAGCCGAGGTGGCGCAGTGGTTAGAGTGCAGCACTGCAGGCTACTTCAGCTGACTGCTAGCTGCAGTTCAGCGGTTCAAATCTCACCGGCTCCAAGGTTGACTCAGCCTTCCATCCTTCGGAGGTGGGTAAAATGAGGACCCAGATTGTTGGGGGCAATATGCTGACTCTGTGAACCGCTTAGAGAGGGCTGTAAAGCACTATGAAGCGGTATATAAGTCTAAGTGCTATTGCTATTGCTATTGCTAAACATACAACAAAATAATCTCTTCTTCCCTTATCTATAAATTCTCATAGTCATGACCTTTAACTGGGCAAAACACTGCATTACAGGGCAACAATTTTTGAACCAAGATACCTCAAATGGGCTAATTTACAGAATGTGTCCAAAATATGGGACCTATGACTCCTGGGGGAATGAAATTTGGGGAAGTGGTGACTGTTTCAATGCTACTTATTGTTGTTGCACTGATAGACTGCTGCTGTAGTCACACGACCTTCTTTTTCAATGTGACAATTTCCCAGCCAATTTCACAATCTCTTGCTCCCCACCACCAAGCAGCATCCACTTACCTGCCTACTAGGAAGGGAAGGGAAGGAGGAAGAAAGGAACATAATGACAGAACGACAGATAAGGAGGAACGAGAGAGGGAAGGAGGCAGAGAAGGAGGAAGGAATGATGATGACAGAATGACAAGGAGGGAGGGAGAGAGAGAAAAGGAAGCAGGGAAGGAGGAAGGAAAGATAATGACAGAATGACAGGAAGGGAGGGAAGGAGAAAGAAGGAAGCAGGGAAGGAGGAAGGAAAGATAATGACAGAATGAGAGGGAGGGAAGGAGGAAGGAAGGAAGGATTTCTGGTTCTCCCTGCCAGCTTCCCTCAAGAAAACTAATGGGGAAGCCAGAAGGAAGTCGGAAGTCGAGTCTCCATATTTGTCCCTTTTAGCTATTAAACTACTGTGTTTCCCCGAAAATAAGACCCTGTCTTATATTTTTTTGAACCCTGAAATAAGCGCTTGGCCTTATTGCCATGCACTCAAAAGCCCGATTGCGCTTATTATCAGGGGATGTCTTATTTTGGGGGAAACAGGGTATCAACCAGTTTCCCATGGAAAAAAATATTTAAAAAAAAGTTCTTAAACTTGTAGTTAAGACTTTTTTCACTAAGGATTCAAGGAAATTCACCTGGTGATGTAAAACATGTTGATCCAAACGTGTGTTGCTAATTCTTCATATATATTAAGGTGTGTGTGTGTGTGTGTGTGTGTGTGTGTGTGTGTGTGTGTGTGTGATTCTTTTTCCTTCAACTTGGCAAATAATAAGAAAGATCTTAGAAATGACATTAACAAAGTTTGAGCACAGGTTTAATGCTCCCAGTCTCTACTTAAAAGAAGGAGAGGAAACAAGAAGAGGTATCATGATATCAGGTGTGATGATTGGCCATAAAATCATCACTCTGCAACCTGTTCCTTTTTTACTGATATTAACATAGGCATCTGAGAATGGTAATGGTTAAGGTATCAGGCTAATAAACCGGGAGACCAGGAATTCTAGTCCCACCTCAGGCTCAAAGCCAGCTAAGTGACGTTGGGCCAGTCACTTTCTCTCAGCCCTAGGAAGGAGACAATGGCCTTCCAAAAACCTTGCCAAGAACACTGCAGGGACTTGTCCAGGCAGTCTCTGAGAATCGGACATGATTGAACAGAAGGGGGAAAAGGGGGAAATGGAGAAGAATTAGAAAAAAAAATAGAAAAAGTCTATAACTGCGGCAAATATAATGGGAAATTCCTGCCTAAATTATTCTAAATTGCAGCCTGGGAAAAGAGTGTAGATTTCCTTATTTGGGGCTATTTATGAACCATAAATGTCATGATAAATTGTCAGATATGTGGACAGAAGGGCTAATATTTTTGATGTTGAATCATAGCACCTAGTGTTGCTCCCTGGTTTTATATTCATTGGTAAAAAATAATATTTGGTAACTATTGTCAAAATACAGACTGTACAACTTTGTACTATAAATCAATGGCTATAGAAGAGGCAGGAATGAGATAGCAACACTTTGTGTTATTTGATTCTTTGTGCTATACAGTTATTCATTCCACTTAAACATGAAACTTTTATCTAATTTTATGAAAATTATTCTATTTTTTTCATATTATTCTTTTCTCAGTTATGTGATTTATGTTTATGTGTTTTCTGGGAATCTACACTTTAGACATATAATAAAACCCATACAAAAAGAAAGGTTTCATTTTCCCACTTGGAATACTTATCGCAGAATTTAAGAATCCAAGTTATCTCCAACACTAGTCATGAAATTTCCTAAACTGTAGATATACTGGAGTAATTTCTAGGTATACAGTTAAGGTGAGCTCCACAAATTTACATAATTAATCTTACTTCATGAACAACTACATATAAAATACATGGATGTGTCTGTGTACTTGTGCCTCTTGTTAGCAAAACCCATCATAAGTATTTTGAAAATCAGTTTTAAAATTTCTCAGGATATTAAAAAGAAAAACATTTACTGACTAATGTTTTAAGTTAATAAGTTAGTTTTCCACTTAGTAAGTGATCACAATCTTTTGTGCAAGACAGGCAGAATGATAGAGTGGAAAAATGATACAACAAAGGGAAATTAAAATGTTTACCATAGATAACTTTTGGGCAGCATAAACCCAAAATAGAAAGTTTTAATATTATTTCAAGGATGGAAACTGAAACTAGTCCAGAAATCAGTGATGCTCTTTATTGAAACTATAGCACTATTGTTGCAGTTGTTACCTGTTGGATTCTAATTGCAATTCAAGATGCTGATTGTCAGCTTTCAACCTTTTATGATACAGGGTTGGGATATCTGCAGGACTGGAACTCCTTTTACAACTCATAACATCTACAACTCATAAGAATAAACATGTTTCCTTCTGCATTCCCATCGCCAGGACCACGGAAACATGTCTTCTCTATCCCCAACATTGTGATAAGAGCCATGGTGGCGCAGTGGTTAGAATGCAGTATTGCAGGCTAATTCTGCCAACTGCCAGGAGTTCATCCTGATCGGCTCAAGGTTGATTCAGCCATCCATCCTTCTGAGGTGGGTAAAATGAGGACCCAGATTGTTGGGGGCAATATGCTGGCTCTGTAAACCGCTTATGGTGGGCTGTAAAGCACTGTGAAACAGTGTACGGTATAAGTCTAAGTGCTATTGCTAAGTGCTATTCCTCTGGACATTTGAATGGCATTTTGGAAGTTTCTTAAGACCTACCTATTTGAACATTTCTGTGGTCTGGAAGATTTGTATTATTCTCTAGCAACTGAAAGTTGTTAAAATGCTTTGCTAGCTGTGGTTTGTTCTCAGGTCTTATGTAGGTAATTTCTTTGGTTTATTTTGCATGGTATATATCTGTGATGGCAAACCTATGGCACGCGTGCCACAGGTAGCATGCAGAGCCCTCTCTGCGGGAACATGAGCCGTCGCCCCAACTCAGCTCCACCATGCGCGTGCGCCTCACGCCAGCCAGATGGTTTTCGGGTCTCTGCCGCGCATGCGTGGGGGTGCATGCGAGAGATGTGTGTGCATGCGCGGGAGTGGGTCACGCATGGAGGGTCGCACCTGCATGCACGGGTTTGTGGAGGCGGGGGTCGCATGGGGGATTGTGTGTGCATATGCGGGGGCGGGGAAAGCGCGGGGAGCATGGGCACATGAGCGGGGCGGTGGGGGAGTGCGGGGGATTGCGCGCACATGCACAGAGGTGGGGCGCAGGGGGGTGGCGCACGCATTGCATTATGGGTGCGTGCACGCTTTCGGCACGCGACGACAAAAAGGTTAGCCATCACTGGTATATATGTGTATGTGTATGTTTTTCATCTTGACTTACTGAGGGGGAATTGTATGCAAAGCCAGTTTTGATTGGAACAATCTACAATCCATGATAACAAAAATACAAGTATAATAAATAATACTGTCACAATTTAAAGAACTATTTATAGAAGGAGGGTTTTTAATTATTCCTTACCAACTATCTTTATTAGCTTCTTCCTTGCCTATCTACTACATTGAAACATTAATAAAATATATAGCTCTGCTGTGAACCAGGCTGAAAATGGACACATTATTTCAGTACCAATTGTTCTTATTTGAACAATTGCAAAAGAAAAAAAAAACATGTTACAAAAGCGAAGGGGGGCTGGATGGTACTGTATTTTTAATGCTCCTGTCAGTCAAATAAAAACAGAGAGCCAGTTTGGTCTAGTGGTTAAGGCAACAGGCTAGAAACAGGGAGAACCTACCTCACAGGGCTGTTGTTGGGAGGAAACTAGGAGGAGGAAGGTTTGTTGGATAGGTTCGCCACCTTGAGTCATTTGCAGAAATAATAAAGGCAAATAAAAAAACAAACAAACAAACAAATGAGAAAGTTAATATAAAAAGTCAAAAGAGCTACTGTGGAAATAAATGGGAACTGTATACCAGAGAGCTGATGAAAATGGAATCCAGGGAAACTGCAGAAATAGAAACCAAATTATTGAGGTAAGAGGGGGTGGGGGGAAAGCAGGGACAAATCAACTTTTAAGTATCATTCTTCAGAACTAAGGAAAACAGAAGACCTCGTTTCCTGATTGATCTGAGATAGTTGATGACATGCAAAGGGAACGTGCTACTCTCAGCTCTTGCAGCTTATAGATAACAGCTTTAAAAATGCTGCAAAAAAACAAACCTATTGAGGGTCTAAGCAGTCTTCAATATTGTGTCATTCAGATAGATCCAGCCCAATGATAATGAAATGGAACTGGGACTTCTTGATGTTGGATTGCTGAACAGAAACTGTACTTTTTTTAATTAAAAGGCCCTACTGATTCAATGAACCTCTGCTCTTCCCAGCTTGTCAACAGCAATTCTAAGCTTAGAAACAACAAATACAAATCACTCAGTAGTCCTGTTTGCATGATGTACTGTATACTTGAGGAGGATAGGCAGATTATTTGGGATTATGGAAATTCTAAAATCAAATAATTGACGCAACCATTTACAATCCCCTGAGGCGTTATTTTAGCCCCTCTAAAATCCCAAAGTGCTTGAGGATTAAACTAACTTCCCCACTGCACACAACTATTCTGCCATGTCATGTGACTTCCTAGGGATCAAGTGTCCCATCTTCTGTCCATCACTGAGAGGACGCCACAACTGGATCTATCTGTGGCTGTTTTGATGTTCACATCTCTCACCCTTCACTGCCATAGTCATAGGAGAAGGTGCAGAAAACAGGACTGATAGGTGTGCCTTTGGCTCTGCCCACAGTGGCTACAAACCATGATTACAGTGCAATTTTCCTTCCTGCTCCTGAGGACTGGGGGAAAAAAAGGTTGCTGTTCAGCTGATGGAATCATCCATGATTATGTGCATTGCTTGGAAGTCAACTGGATCATTGGGTCAGCTTCGTTCCGTGTTCAGAACTAGAACAAAGGTTATAAACTAGCTATTCTTTAAGAAGGTTGAGGCTGTTTCAGGAGATCTGCCTATCTCAGACAATTGTGAGTGATTCTCTAATTTCACAGGCAATAGAGAATGCACATCATCAATACATGACTGGTCTGCAGTCTATGGTATTCTTGCCTTTCTCAGGGGAATAAAAGGTTTTCTACATAGGGCTATAGTACTACATCTGTATTGGAAAACCCTGGACAACTATTAGAGGACAATAAGGAAATGTAGAAAACCATTATCTGGATTTTAGGATTTTACCTTAGAAGAGGTAGCCTTATCTTATGCCAAGGAGTCAGGCAAATGTCAATAAAACAATAAGCAAAACTAAACTCACTTCTTCCTAACAGAACTCACCTGAAGCTCGGGACAAAACGGAGATCACTCATTATGTGCAGCACTTAAATAATGTTTTTCCAGTCTTAAAAAAAAGCAGGCTTAACCATTCATCCTATTAAATGCAATCTAGGTTATTCTGAACTGCTTTATTTGGGTTTCGTTATTGATCAACAAGAAGTTAAGCCAGAAGAGAAGATATAAGCTACTCAACACAGGCAGTCTCCAGCTATCAGGAAAATCAAAGCAATCCTAGGAATTGTATGGTACCATAGATAGTTTATATTTCATTTTTCCCCAAAAGCAAAAACTCTTACAGACTTAACAAAAAAGAATTAATGTACTAAGGATTCCTGCATGCCAAAAAGCCTTTCAAGAATCAACAATTGCTTTGTGTAGCCACTCTGCATTAAGAGGAGTAGATAACAGTCTTCCATTTGTTATACATGTTGATAGATCTGATGTGGGTTTGGGAATAATCCTAACCCAACAATCTGAGGATGGGGAACATCCAATTCTTTGTCTTCAGAAAAGTTACTATCTAAAAAAGGGTATACAGTATCATACAAAATAAGATATTCTCTGTGGGGGGAAAATGGAAAATTTCAAGGTTGTCTATATAGTTCTGAATTCACTGTAGCCAAAAGCCACAAACTACTAGTTTGTTTGAAAAAGAAACAAAGACTAATAGGAGACTCAGCTGTTGATGTTTGACAGTATACAAGTTTGTACAGTAGTTTATCACTACTGAGAGAAACGCAATCAAGTTGCTGGTTTTCTCTCTAGTTTTAGAATTGACCCAGAGATTGCTATCTGCAAAACTGATATCAGTGAATCCAGAGGAAATCTTGAGGAACATCCCCCATTCACTAAAATGGAAGGGAAGGTAGACATGTTCTGCCATCCTGTCATGTGACCTCCCAGACATGTAACCCACTTGCAATTGATAATCTGTGTCTGGGAAAAAGCTGAGAGAATCATCAGATATCTCTTACCAGGGGGAGGAGGAGTTGAAATGAACTAAGGAAACTGGCAAGAAAGGGTTAAGTTGGAGGGAATGAGAAGGAGAAAAAGGTTAGCAAGCTAAAATGGACTTAACAATCTTGGATTGCCAAAAAGACTCAGTCTCCTAAGTCATTTGAGACACCAAAGATGAATGTGGTGTGGTGTGGTGTGGGAAATCTACCTGGTACAGATTTCTAGAGGGAGTGTAGAAAGTCAGCACCCATGAACCATCCTAGAGAATGAAATATTTAGGGGAATATTAAAAAGGCAGGATAGAATATTTCCCCTAAAGGAGAAATGGGAAAAAAATCTTAAGGGAGGCAGAAACCAGCCCCAGTTTCCCTGCCCCCAAGCAGAAACTGAGGAGGCCAGCTTTTAGAAATGCAGATTTGGTAATCCATTCAGAAAGACTGGGTCAGACAGAAACTTCAGATAAGCAACAAGCCAAAGGTTGACAAGATTAGTTCAGACAAACACCTAGGATTTGCATTTCCCCTTTTGCCTATAGAGCCAGCCATGACCCCTTCATGACCCCCATAGGGATCCAAAAGGTATAAAACCCACCTACTCTCAACTCCATTTTGTCAGCTGTCCCAGAACTGCACGCTCTGTGTGTGTTGGTTCTGTTCACCAATAAACAGAATCTTTCTTTCCAATCAGCCTCCATTTTATTCACGGCTTGGAACTGGAACTGGATATTTCTTCCAACAGGAGTAAAAGAGATCAGGTTTGTGCTAGCTGTGATATGTTGCTAGATTCTAACTAATGCCCTTAATTAATTCTTTGGGGAATTTAGTAATAGCTGCACACTTAGCAATAGCTTAAGAGAGGCATGCTGACATAGAAGTGGAAGTGTTACTATTATAAATAGAGTTAATTAATTTCTGAATGGTAGAGCAATCAGGTCATACATCAACTTGCCACACTCTAGTCAGAATTTAGAAGCAGAAGCAGATTAATTTTTATGTTTTAGCTGTTTGCCACTTGCCTAGTTAGTTTTCAGTCACTGAAAAATAAATTAAACACACTTAATATTTGAAATGTTATGAAGAAAAAAATAGAACTTGTTCACAAAAATTGAACTGTACTGCACTTTATTTGCTCTATCCCAAAGAACTCCTTACACAGCTATTTTCATATTTGTCCATTTTTTTCTTTCTCCTTTTACACTCAGATTAGAAGCTTTTAACAATTATCTCATGAGCTCTAACCAACAATCCAACCCCCATTCCTGGGCACATAGCAACATCTTCAAGGTCTTGTGAAAAGCCAACAGGGTCAGAGCCAATCTAGTCTCCAGGCCAGGGATGATGTTCTAAAGAGTAGGCACCATGACAGAAAAGCTTTGCTTCTGGCGTCCTTAATTGACAGAACCAACCCATAGCATGCTTCTTCTGCTGGATCTTCTTCTGCTTAAGAAAAAGTGCAAAGAAGAGCAACTAAGATGATTAAGGGCCTGGAGACAAAAACATATGAAGAACGGTTGCAGGAATTGGGTATGGCTAGTCTAGAGAAAAGAAGAACTAGGGGTGACATGATAGCAGTATTCCAGTATTTGAGGGGCTGCCACAAAGAAGAAGGGGGGCCAACTTATTTTCCAAAGCACGAGAAGGCAAGACAAGAAACAATGGATGGAAACTAATCAAGGAGCAACTTGGAATTAAGGAGAAAGTTCCTAACAGTGAGGACAATTAACTAGTGGAACAGCTTGCTTTCAGAAGTTGTAGGTCTTCATCACTGGAGGTTTTTAAGAAAAGACTGGATAGCCACCTGTCTGAAATGGTATAGGGTCTCCTGCTTGAGCAGGGGGTTGGACTAGAAGACCCCCAAGGTCCCTTCCAGCTCTATTCTGATCGATTGATCTAATGGGATGGATAGAAGTGATAAGGCGGAACTGAATTCAGAAGTAACCCAGTCCCATGCCACAAATGGCTTTATAGATGGCCATTGGCCCTTTGAGTTGTGCCAGAAACATACTGGTGATCAATAGCTATTGTAGCTTGTAATGACTTAATATTTACAGTATATTAAAGCAACTAGGAGAGATTGTCTAAAGATTGTGTGGATACTATGCTGGTTTATACTGGATTTTTCTAAGATAGTAATGAGGTTAAGGATGTGCTGGTTCAGGACTCAAAGATAGTAATGGACTGGATGGAAGTAACAACAAAGACCATTTTAAATCTGGCTGGGTAAATGTTTAAACAGTTTGTGGTAGGCCATGCTTTCTCTTGCAAAATATCAGCTTTTCAATTGGAAATGCTGGTCGATCCAGTACTGTCATTGGTCACAGCTAATTTCTAGGATCTGCTGTCACTTTGATTAGTAGTACTCCAGCTAGGATTTTACTTGAATGTAAGTGTAGAGGTATCTGGAAATGGTCTTGAAAAAAGGAATGCAACCACCATTGCAATAATACCAGCATAGTCCAGAAAGACAGCAGGAGTTGAGGAAGAAAGTCAAGATTGCCCCACCTTGTTTCTCTTTGGTATAAGAGGGAGGGAGAAAGAAATTCCATCAGGCTTTCAAGATTCCATTATTATAACAACAAAGCAGAGTTATAGTAGTTCTTGTAGTGTCTGTTTCCTGACCTGGCCTTTTTCAAAGGGTTGACAAGAATTAAGCGATCTTGTCTTCCATTGCTCAGATCTTGGAGTCTCCGATTCAGACTGCTGCAATGCATTGTTCTCTCTGTCTCTCTTTCTCTTTCCCTCCCTCCCTCCTCCCTTCCCTCCTCTCTCCCTCCTTTCCTCCTCCCTCTCTCCCTCCCTCTCTCTTTCTCTTTTTCAGAAAACTTCCCTGATGGGTTTTTTGTCTTTATTGAACCGAGTTCAACCAAAGTAGTCAGTGGGACTTCCTGGATAAAAAAAAACCAGGGTTAAGTCTAAGTAGATCTTTGGCCAAATCATTCATTTCTTTCATTACTGTCTGATCTTTCATTCAGGAGCTCAAGGTGGCATAGACAGAGCTCACTCCTATTTTATCCCAAAGCAACAATCTTGTGAGGTAGATAGGAGAATGACTGGCCAAAGTCACCAAGGAGCTTCTGTGGCTGAAGATGAACTAGAATCTGAATCTCCCTGCTTTTTATCCAACACCTTCACTACTATATCACGGTTGTGTAATTCATCTCATGCATGCCTCAGACACATTTTTAAAGACAAAATAGTATGGATTCTGGTTGATCCCCTCTCACCCTCCCAGTTTATCATGGGTGCTAGCTTTTAAAAGGAAAAATAAGACTCTTGACTTTGATCTCCTCTACCCGCTGTGCTTGCTAGATAATTAGAACCTTCTTTCTTCCCCAGGCTTTCTTTTTTATATTTAGTTTTTTCTTCACCAACACAATGAGGTGACGCTCACATAGAGCCAAATCTGGAAAGTGAAGAAGGCATATATATCTATGGAGCTTCCCTCCATAGGAGCTTCCCTCCTGCCCTGCCATATGTTTGAAGAAGGAGAAAGCAAAGGATAAGAAATGCTAATATTATTTTAAGGTCTGCTGCACTGCAGCTTTCCACACACATTATATGCCAACATTTTCATGATTGTCCTAGAACAACACTTTCCTAACTCTTACCCTTGAAGTCTTTCCTTTACTGAAGAATCATTGATGACATTCTCATCCTCCAGTCCCATGGAAATGAGTGTATCATCAAATTCATTCATTACTTCAACAAATTCCATCCATCCCACCATAAACCTCAGCTTGAACCTATCTACAGAACAGGTCTTATTTCCTTGATGTCACTGTAAACTTACAGAATGGAAATTATTATTCTTGTTGTTACTGGTCATACACTCAGCCAGAAGTTTATTGTTATATAAAATGTGAAATTAGAGCTACCAGTTTTTTGATTGGTATGAGGCTTCATACACATCAAGTTCTTCCCAAGAATCTAGGATGTTATAAGGTATCAGCATAATTTTATTTATTTATTTATTTATTTATTTATTTATTTATTTATTTATTTATTTATTTATTTATTTATTTATTTATTTATTTATTTATTTATTTATTTATTTATTTATTTTTTTATTTATTTATTTATTTATTTTTTTTTTTATTTTTTTTTTTATTTATTTATTTTTATTTATTTATTTATTTATTTATTTATTCTTGCTTCAAGGTGACTATATATGCGGATCCAAGCAGTGTGGCCTTTTGCAATTGACTGATAGAAATTTTGTCAATATTGTCAATGTGCAGATTTTCTAAATGCTGGCCAAGATTTTTTGGGTATGGCACTCAGTGGGGCCATCATCACTGGTTTATGTCATAATCTTTCAACTTTGATTTTCAGATCTTCTCCAATTCTTTGTCTTCTGTGTATGAACAGGTTACATTTTGAGAAGCTGTTTGTAAGTCTGTTTTGTTTGCAAGTCCACACTAGTGTAAAAAACATGTGCAGTAGATTTCTGACCTTACATAAGTGGCAGCAGTGCCACAATACCTGACAGCAATGGCATTGGTTAATCCTCTGGAGTTGATATGGCACATTTCTCCACCTTCCTGAAGAAGCAGTACATTGAACTTTGGGTGATAGCCCTTCCTCTTATCTATGACGAAAATGGATTGCATCACAGACAGCTGCAGACACTTTGGTGAGGTCCTGTGTTATGAACATTGACAATGCTTTCTCAGTCAAGCTGAACTCCTACAGACATATCTAAACCCATTCAAGTTCACAGGGATAACCAGATTGTATTGATGCAAAGACAGCCTTGTAGATGTTGTAGGACTTCCATAAATAGCACAAGATCATCTGTGAGTCTGCTTCAGTTGCCAGAACTAAATGTATGATAAGGATAATATTTTTTCAAGGTTGCTATTGCCCCATTGTCCATAGGATGCAGGAGGGAGGTGGTGTTTGGAGACAGATACATGACCTTCACATTTGGATTGAAATTGTTCTGGCAAGGTGGATGACCCAGGACATTATCCAAAATTGGCAAAATCTTGAACTTGATATTTTTGTCCCAGCAATACCTCTCCACTTCTGGGATGAAATGATGGAAGAATCTTTCTTCAACATTGAGAAGGGTGACCAAAGCTTTCTTATTAGCTTTCCACACAGCAGGAAGTGATCTCTTTGAGATGTTCTTAAGAGCTCACGAGTCTTGGAGTGGTAGTCTTGGAGTGGTCAAATCACCAGAAGGGTTGCCACCTAGTATCCTTCACAGCTTTGAAGCTTAGCATCATCTTCTCTTCCTTGCTTATGTAGGTTCTCTCTGGGATTTTCTTCCAATAAAGTCCCTTGTCATCAACACTGAATATTTGCTGGGGCGAATAACCATCTTTCTCAAAAAATCTCCTTGAGGGTTTCCAGGAACTCCTCGGCTGCATCCTCATCCACGCTCACTGCCTCTCCACTCACTTTCACATTGCGCTGGTTCACATGAGCCTTCAAATGCAGGAATCACCCATGTCTTGCAACAAACGTGTCTTCAGCAGCTCTTTTACCAGCCTTCTGTTACAAATGATAAAATAAGCTCCTGGATCAGCATTAAGCTAAACAGCACATATCGCTGATGCTGAACAGCATCTCAATTTTTTTCCACGTTCTCTTGCTTATTTTCACGGCTTGCATAGGCATTGAACTTTTCACCTGTTCCATGATTGTGTCTTTGTTCTTAATTATTGTTCCAATTGTGGAACGATTCATGCCAAAGGAATGTACTACTTTCATCTTCTCTCTCTCTCTTCTCTCCTTCTCCCTCCCTCCCTCCAAAATATTCACCTTTGTCTACTCAGGGGTGGGGAACTATTTCTCTTTTATGACCTGCGGACTTCAACTCCCAGAATTATTGAGCCAGCATGGTTGGCTCAGGAATTCTGGGAGCTGAAGTCCACAGGTTATAAAGGGGCCTTAGCTCCCCACTTCTGCTCTAGATCGTGATGAATTGACGCTTCTTTGTGCTGCCTTCTCCTCATTATCACTCTGGTGCTTCATTGCAGACATTTCAGGAGAAGACAAGAGAAGGCAGCAGAAGATGGGAAACATTTAATTTCTGGTGTGCTACTTATGTATGCAGTGTTCTAGAAACTAAACCTTTCCCACTTTTTCCTGAATTCCAGGACTTTCTAGGAAGGACTTGTGGACCAGTTTGTTTGTATTTGTGAACATTTGCAACTCAAAGTTTTGTAAGTAGAGTAATCTCTGTATTCTACTATCCCCTGGTATTGCCACATTAATTATACACACTTTCTTCTTTTCAACCAACCACTTTCTTGTTATGTGCTTAAACTTTATCTTAGTATTTGGAAATCCCACAATATTTTAACCTGCTCATTTTTGACTACTTTTTCAACTATATATTCCCAGCAATTTTTCATTATTGGCACATTAAATTTTTTACAGATGTTCCAGTGAATCATTTTGGGAACTGTGTTATGTCATTTTTTTAATAATCAGTTTATATGATCTTGCATGAGCTTGAGTACTGTATATGATCTATTGTTCCTTCTGCTTCTTTGCACAATCTGTACTTTGAATCATTTAATGATTTTTCAATTTTGGCCGTGATTAATACAATCAGCTGTCAAATAGCTTGCTCTTGAGCAGCCAAAAATAGGCCTTTAGTTTCCTTTTTAATGTCCCAGTTGTAAGCCATTGCCAAGTTTTATCTTTACCTGGTTTCCCCTCAGTCTTTTGCAGAAATTGACCATGACATGCTTTTCCTTGCCAGCATTCTATTAATGTTTTTATTACATCATTTGATATTCATATTTTGTTTTCTGTAAATTCAGTAAGTCCCAGTTTTTAACTTGCATCGGTGCTTGTTTTGGGCTGTCTTTTATATAATCAGCCAATGCATGGTTTTCTTCTTCAACAATTTGTTTGACTTGAACTAAACCTCTGCCAGAGGACGCGGTGGCTCAGTGGCTAAGACGTTGAGCTTGTTGATCAGAAAGGTCGGCAGCTTGGCAGTTCGAATCCCTAGCGCTGCGTAACAGAGTGAGCTCCCGTTACTTGCCCCAGCTTCTGCCAACCTAGCAGTTCGAAAGCATGTAAAAATGCAAGTATAAAAATAGGGACCACCTTGGTGGGAAGGTAACAGCGTTCCGTGCGCCTTCGGCATTTAGTCATGCCGGCCACATGACCACGGAATCGTCATCAGACAGCGCTGGCTCTTCGGGTTAGAAATGGAGATGAGCACCGCCCCCTAGAGTCGGGAACGACTAGCATGTATGTGCGAGGGGAACATTTACCTTTACCTTTTAAACCTTTGCCTGCATTTCTGCAGGGGAGGTATAATCTATCACTATCTTTACAGGAATGGAATGGAATACATAGATAGATATGAAGTGTATGTGAGTGAATGTAAATATGAATGTGAGTAAATGTGTATTTAGCTGGGCACCCTCTTACTCAGGAGAGAGTTGTGAAGAGGAGAGATATGAGTTGGGCCATAGCTTGTCGGCTAGTGAGAGGAGCTGGTTAAGGTGATGCCATTGGGTGGGATGGCGTTAGTGGCTTCAGGCTCCCAATGGCGTTGAAGGCAGGGCTAAGCACCATGGGGGCTCATCACTATCTCCAGGCTGTTAGTAAGACATCCGCAATACCAAAGTGGATGGAGGGACCCTAGCTAGGGGAACCAGGAGGCAAGAATGGAGAACAATGATTCTGAGGTCTTGGGGTGGGTCAATCTATTAAAGTGGTGATGGGCATAGGATAGTTTGACAGGAGACAAAGGGTGGACCGCTCCCAGGGAAGATGTCTCTGATGTTTGGTACCAATGCCAGGTTCTGACCCTCTCAATCAATCAGAATAGAGCTGGAAGGGACCTTGGAGGTCTTCTAGTCCAACCCTCTGCTCAAGCAGGAGACCCTATATCAGTGGTTCTCAACCTTTCTAATGCTGCGACCCCCCCGTGACCCCCCCCGCTGCCGCCGTGCCCCCCGCCGCCCCCGTGACCCCCTCCCCACGCGGGCTGCGGGGAGGAAGCATGTGCAAAGTGTTCTGCGCATGCGCAGAGGGTAAAAGAACCCAAATGGCGGCGTCCGGGCGGGTGGGCGAAGTCTCCCGCTTCTGTAGCTACCGGCTGTCCGGCGACCCGCAGGCACGGCCGAACCGGGAGCATTTCACCCCTGCAAGTGACGGTGGCACCAGGATGGCGGGCTAACACGCACGGCGACCCCTGTGAAATGATCGTTCGACCCCCAAAGGGGTCGCGACCCACAGGTTGAGAACCGCTGCCCTATATCATTTCAGATAGGTGGCTGTCCAGTCTTTTCTTAAAGACCTCCAGTGATGAAGCATTCACAACTTCTGAAGGCAAGATGTTCCACTGGTTAATTGTTCTCACTGACAGGAAATTTCTCCTTAATTCCAGATTGGTTCTCTCCTTGATTAGTTTCCATCCATTGTTTCTTGTCTTGCCTTCTGGTGCTTTGTAAAATAAGTTTGTCCCCCTCTTCTTTGTGGCAGCCCCTCAAATACTGAAATACTGCTATCATATCACCCCTAATCCTTCTTTTCTCTAGATTGGTCATACCCAATTCCTGCAACTGTTCTTCATATGTTTCTATACTCATATACTATAACAGATTGACAGAGACCCAGGCTTTTGGCTGTTATTTCTTAATGCCAGGTTGGTTAATAAAAAAAACCCCTTCCTCTTATTTGTGATCTCATCAATGAGGAACAGGCCAGCCTGGCATGCATTACTGAGCCATGGCTATGCCTGAAGTGGAGGGTGTGTGTGTTGTCCCTCTTAGAAATGTGCCTGACCAGGTTTAGAGTATGGCATCGACCAAGACCCAGAGCGGGGGGGGGGGGAGTAGCAGTTGTCATCTGGGAGTCTCTGTTGGCTTTCAAAAGTGCTGTTCACAAGTTGCCAGTTGTGAGACCCTGTTTTTGAAGGTAGACGCATGAGATCAGTTGGGATTGTTACTACTGTACCCGTCTCCTTGCTGTGTAACAACCTCCCTTTCTGAGCTGCTGGAGGCTCTCTTGGGTTTGGCTGTGGAGTTCCTCAGGCTTATAGCCCTTGGGGACTTCAATCTGACATCTTTGGGGCATCCCCTGTCTCAGAAGTTCATGGCCACCATGGCGGGCATGGGCTTATCCCAGATCATTTATGGCCCAACTTGAAACAGTGGTCACACACTGTATATGGGGTTTTGGTTTTTTTTGTCAGAGCAGTGGCAATGTAATCTCAGAGTTAGGGTTTGTCCTCTCTGTCATGGTCAGTTCATGCCCTAGTGCCGTGATGGCGAACCTATGGCACGCATGCCAGAGGTGGCACGCAGCGCCCTCTCTGATGGCACGCGAGCCGTCGCCCCAGTTCAGCTCCGCTGCGCATGCACCTCCCGCTGGCCAGCTGGTCTTCGGGTCTCTGCCGTGCATGCGCAGGGGGGCAGAGTGCATGCGGGGGGCGTGTGTGCATGTGGGGGGGCTGGGGTGCATGCGGGGGGATGTGCACGCATGTGTGGGGGGCAGGGCACGTGTGCGGGGGCCATGCACACATTGCATTTAGGGGGCTTGGGTGTGCACGCGTGCTCTTTGGGCACTCGGTCCGGAAAAGGTTAGCCATCACTGCCCTAGTGACTCTGGGATTCTCTTATGCTACCTTTTTCCACAGGAAGATACAACCTAATCGATTGGTCTATCTCCAGCAACTGATTTCAAAGGCTTCCAAGGAGAAGTTTTGTGCATGATCCTGCTGAGGCCCTGGCCACTGCCCTGAGTAGGGAGGTGACTGAGGCCTTGAAGAAAACCATGCCTATGAGACCTCTCTTGGCCTATCACTTCCAATATTCCTCATGTCTGACGGAGGAGTTGAGGTAGTTGAAAAGGGTCAAAAGATGTCTAGAGCACCGCTGGAGAAAGAGGAAGGTTGAATCCGATCAACCATGAATTAAAGCCACTATTAAGATACTAACTTATGGTAATATTTCTCCGCTTTTGTTGCATCTGCAGAGAACCACCTGGCAGCCCTGTTTAGAATTACCTGCACCTACTGGATAAGAGGAACTCAGAGGTTCACCTTCAGAGGAATGTTTGGTGCACCTGGTGGATAAAATTGCTTGGATCCGTTCTCAGTTGGAGACCAAACATGGTACAGGTCCTTTGTAGATGCCCAGGGAACGCACTTACCCAGTTATTTGGGAACATTTTGAATCCCTCGGACCTGAGGAACTGGACAGGGTCCTTGGGACTGTAAGTGTGGCCATCTGTAAATTAGACTCATGCCCCTCCTGGTTGGTCAATGTTACCCAGGAGGTGACATGTGGATGGGTCCTAGCAATGGTTAATTCAGCCTTGAGGGAGGGAATGTTCCTGGTACCATGTAAAGAGGCACTGGTATATCTTCTTCCCAAGATGTTGTCACTGGACTTTACCGCTCTGGACAATTTTGTACTTTTTAAAAATTTTATACTGTGATATTTTACTTGATTCTGCTTTTTATGGTTATTTATTGCTGTTGTGTATGACCTAAAGAAACAAAAAAAAGCATAAATAGTATGCAAAAGGACAGCATAAATGACAGACAGAGAATAAAGCAGATAGAACAGTCAAATAAAATGGGTATCTATTGTGTACACATGGGATCAAGTCAATTTTTATTCTGATTATTTCCATCCTGCCTTTAATGTTCTCCAGAAATCTCATCAATACAAACAGTAAAGACAGGAACTAAAACAGATTTTTCAGGGAAAAGAAGGAGGTGGTTAAGCCACAACAGGATAATTTAAAAATAATTAGCCTGCTGTGTTATGCAACTGACATGCAATCATCACATATTAATTAGTTCCTTTTTTCTTTTGAAATAGGGAGTGAAGCAATAGAAACAGAAGCCAAGTCCCGAATGTGCCTCGGGTTACTCATTACATGATTTTTCTTCCCTTCCCACCTTACCCCTCCCAAACACACGTTTTCAAGCAAAGAGGCATGGAAAAGAAGGATGTTGTAATGAGTTCAGGAGGGTCAAATGTGTCATGTGAATTTCATAGCTGCGTGCAGTATCTTTCTATGTAATTTTGGATCATTAGGAAAACAGGAAGGGGATATTTCCTAATGGGTTTAGGTTTCACTTGACAACATTTGGAATCTCCACCAAACTAGCCATGTGCCTTCCTAGCCAGAACTTGCCGTGACATCCACTGACAGGATGGCTGGATTCAGCCCTGGATCAGGAGGGGAATCGAAGAACAGGAAAGATTCTTCCTGGCTGTAATGGGAGGCAGAGAAGCAGGAGGCAGAGCTGCAAGCAAGCCAATGGCCAGATAAAAGGAATCTGAGTCCGGGCCGGAACTGTACTTTAAGAAAGTGCCTCATATGGGACCCTCCCTAATTCTCATAAAGATAAAGGAAGGGGGCGAGGATAAGCACATCAGACTTGCAAGCTTCTGTTACAGCATGGGTGTCAAACCCGGGACGTCACATTGCCATCACGTGATGTTTCGCGACGTTTTTCCCCTGGGGTGGGCATGGCCTGCGTGTGACACATCCAGCCCGCGGGCCACCAGTTTGACAACCCTGTGTTACAGTAACCTTATTTTAAAATTAGTATACCTTTGTGTGTCTTTGGTTTCCAAGTTTGGTTTGGAAAGTCTTGGAGGACTGGTAGTGGCTAATTCTACATAGGCAATTTGCCATGAATCAAAATAAATATGAAAATGACACCCCCATTTCCCCATTTGTGTGAATTACAGGTTTGTTTTCCTGGCTGCTCCCTCTCCTTCCTTCCTTCCTTTCCTGCACAATTTGCTTGCTTATTTTAAAATTCCATCCTGCTTTTCTTCTGCTTGGTTAAGACAACTGAGAATGACCACTCAGTGCTGATATAATGGGGCAGCATCAAGCTGACCTTAAATGACCTTAGAAAAAAGCTAAGCAGGGTTGGAGTTGATTAGTTCTTGGACAGCATCCGGAACAGCTGTGCATTCAAACAGCCCTGCCTGCTAGTTTCCCCTTTTTTAAAAAAAAAATTAAGAGAAGTATAAATGCATTGTATTTATACTTTTTTATGCTCTTTAAACTGACTTTACAAATATATGAGAGGGGAGCAACAGAAACGGACCGTGAAGTGGGGTATGTGGGGTCTCTAACAATACTTCGAGCTCTAAGCACATAGCGCTTATAAGCAGTATCCTGAATAACAGGAAGCGAGCTTCCTATAATCTTCTCGGCTGTCCTTACCACTCTCTGTATGGACTTTCTATCTGAGGCACTGCTACCACCAAACCAAAACAGTGATGCCGTTTGTTAAAACGCTCTCAGTTGGGCCTCTGTAAAGAGCGACCAGGACAGAAGGAGAAAGATGTGCTCTCCTCATCTGATGCAGGAAATGCAAACGCTTCCCTAAAGATAACGTATGAAGAGACCAAGTCAGATTGTTATCTGCACCCCCAGAAACGTAATACTGTTGGACCACCTCCAGTGGGAGGGCTGATGTTAAGCCCACCCTTGACATCAATTGTGTGACAGACAACATGTGCTCAGACTGCATAGATAGTAAAACACTGTTTATGTGGGGGTCTATCATTTGAGTTGTCCAAAGTTCAGGAAAGACAATAAATTAAAGCCAACTGAGAAGTGGAGAAAATATACTTAACAAACATCATCATATATTCCATAAAATTAGAGTTGAACACAGTTCTATCAAGTGGTGAGAATGTTTGTTTGTTTTTTTGCTGCTTGTTTTTCCTCCAGTATAGTGAAGCTTTCTTTTAAAGCACAATCCAGGTCTATCTGGCCAACGATCTTCTATCTAATATTTTCTGTTGGTATTTCCATCCATTTCAAGGAGATATATAAAGGTACTTAATTATAGGAGAATATAAAAGTAATTAATTTTGTACTTTTATAATGGATTAGTATCATAGTACTTAGCGAACAAAGATTGAACATGAAAAAGCTAAGTAGGGTTGAACCTGGTTAATACTTGGATGAGAGATCACCTGGCAATTCCAGGGCCATAGGTTAAAAAAAAAAATTCTAAAGAAGGCAATGGGGATCTATTTCCATATTGCTGTTGTCAAAAATATGTCCATGAAGTGACAGAGTTGAGGTTCCTCCTTAATATAGATATAACGTGATCATTTTGATGGCAGTCCTTATTGATGCAATTTCATGAAACAGTTTAATTGATTCTTTTCTCAATTACACCAATACCAGAGGTGGTATTCAGCCGGTTCAGACTGGTTTGGGCGAACTGGTAGTAGCGACCTGCGGGTGGGCCGGTCCACCTGCCCCGGCGCTATGCTGTCCTATTTAGCCACGTTTTCAAGGCGCGCACATTTTCGGTGCTGGGAGAACTGGTAGGTAAATTATGTGAATCCCACCTCTGACTAATACTGTTATGCCAGCAAATCATAGGTCACCTGTGTTTTGCCATTGGATTTCCCAGAATTTGTATTCTGAGATCTGAAAAAACTGTAATACAAAAGTGGTAATCAGTAAGGATTGTGATTAAATTGAGGCTCCCCCCCCCCAAGGAAATTAATCAGTGTGATTAGTATTTGTGGGATTTGGCAGCCTCAAAGTAGAAAAATAGGATATACATGTACGTATACATATACAGGTGTGGGGGGGAGAGAGAGAGGTAGACATGTTTCTCAACCTTGGCAACTTTAAGATACCCGTGTTTCCCCAAAAATAAGACTGGGTCTTATTTTCTTTTGGGCCCCAAAATAAGCACTAGGGCTTATTTTTGGGGGGCATCTTATTTTTCCCCATGTATGGGAGGCCCATTTCTTCTGCTTTCTCGCGGAGGGGCAGGAGGCCTTGCGGCATGGCAGTGCCGCCACTACAAGGTGGGGGGGTGGAGCTGCAGCCTGCACTGGCTTACCTTGGAGCCCCCACAGCCAGGCCACACATGTCCCAACACCTGCCTCACCTCGCGGCGGCGGCGGCTCCAGCAGCCCCGTCCAGCAGGACTTCGTGTGGCCACTGGCCCACTTCTTCTGTTTGGTTGCAGCTGCAACGGAGCAGGAAGCTGAGCGATGCACCGGTGCTGTGGCCATGAGGTGAGGTGTGGGGGGGGTGAAGCTGCCCCATGTGCCCCGCACCAGCTTACCTCAGGGCGACTGCAGCCAGGCCATCCATACCCCGACACCTGCCTCACTTCATGGCCGCAGCACCATCACACCACTTGGCCTCCTGCTCCATTGTGGCTGCGAGCAAGCAGAAGAAGTGGGCCAGCGGCCACGTGGGTTCCTGCTGCACATGGCTGTTGGTGCTGCTGCCACGAGGCAGGTGTCGGGGTGTGGATGGCCTGGCTGTGGGGGCCCTGAGGTAAGCTGGTGTGGGGCACGTTGGGCAACTCCACCCGCGCCTCGCCTCGTTGCCGCGGCACCACGAGCAACCAGATGGAATGGGCGGCCAGCTGGCTGCACAGGCTCTTAAGTAGGGCTTACTTTGGAAGTAGGGCTTATATTAGGTACACATGTAAAAACATGCTAGGGCTTATTTTTGGGATAGGTCTTATTTTCAGGGAAACAGGTTATATAGACTTCAACTCCAAGAATTCCCCAGCCAGGTTGAGAATCACTGAGAGAGAGGAGGTGAGTGGGTGTGGGAATCAACACAAAACACCTAATATGCAAGACTGACAATCAAAGTGCCTGGATTCCCTCTCTTGTGTGGAGTGTTAAACCAGTTATTCCCAAGCTGGCAAAATACACTGATGCATTGCAAAAGAATGGCTACTCTGCCGTGATAATAATTCAATGTTGCATACTGTGAAAGTGAAGCATCTGCTGACGGTACCATTGCCTGCTGCTTCTCTGCATGATGTCTTTTTTCTATCCTTGCCTTCTTCCAACCAGCTGTGTGGTAGTAAAGAATTCTCTGCATTGAGTTAGACTGCCTTGCCGCACAGATCAGGAGAGGAAGCTGCTGTTTTCCCGCAGGTCTTACATTACACTGGCCTTGCTGTGAATTACGTTAGGAAGTTCGGAACAAGGACTCATGCAGAGTCACAGGGAGCTGGACTCATAATAAGGGGGTCAAGTCGTACTAAGCTATGTATTAGGCCTTCATTGTATCAGAAGTTTTAAATCGGACAACTCAGCACTCTGCTCTTTCTTGTCTGCCGCCATTCGAATCATGCTCTATCTCTATGGTCTGTCGCCTTCCTCCAGCAGAGCAGATAAAACAAAACGAAAAGAAACGAAAACCTCAGAGAAATCCAGCAATAATCATATAATGGGGGCACAAAATAAGAAGAACGCCATTCACCAGCTAGTCAGCACAAAAACCCCAGAGGCTGGACAGGAACTGACAGTGGGACATCAAATGTCACACCAGTATGGTTTTGTGGTGACTCAATGGGAAAGATCCCACGACGGGGAAAAGTGGAATAAATGAATGGTTTGGAGGCCGAAGACGTTCGGTCCTCAGTGATCAGAGGCTCCGTTCTCAGAAGAGGTTTCATTTAGGAGACTTTAGGAGGCTAATCCAAGCACAACCAAATACCTGTAATCAGTACAGGTAGTCCTCAATTTACAACAGTTCATTTAGCAACTGTTCAAAGTTACAGCCATACTGAAAAAAGTGACTTATGACCGTTTTTCATATTTACGGCTGTTGCAGCATCCCCATGGTCACATGATCAAAATTCAGACATTTGGCAATTGGTTCATATTTATGACGGCGGCAGTGTCCCGGGATCATGTGATCATCGTTTGCGACCTTCTGACAAGCAAAGTCAATGGGGAAGCCAGATTCATTTAACAATCCTGTTACTAACTTAACAACTGCAATGATTCACTTAACAACTGTGGCAAGAAAGGTCGTAAAATGGGACAAAACTCACTTAACAACTGTCTCACTCGGCAACAGAATTTTTGGGCCCGACTGTGGCCGTATGTTGAGGACTACCCGTACACTACACAACAAAGAAGAGCTACCATCCACTGAGAGAAACTAGATCTTTCTTTTTCTAAAAAACAATCTTTAATAACAAGTATATAGATGAGAGAAATTTGATTTTTGTTTGTTTCCTTCTGTTTTCCTTTCACAACTTTGTACTTCCAATCAAGCTGCCTTGGAGGTCACTCCTCCAAGGCCTCCTCAGGAGTCCCATTTCATCAGCTACTTTTCCTGAACCAATCCTAGCTTTATTTCTGTCCACCTAAGAAGAGTTCTGCTGACTAGATCCACAGACATTGTAATCAGGACAAAGGAAAGAGTTCTCTTTTAGCCACCTCAGTAGATTTCAAGGCCACTTTGGCCACTGCTGTCCACTCAATACTGAGCTAATATTGGCATGACATTTACTGACCCCTATCCTGCCTCTCGTGCCTCAGTTTCCTTTATGTCTCTCGCCCCAGCTACCTGATTTCCCCCCAAAGGAATGGGGGACAAAGCCTAAGGGATTTTATATATCTTCAGAGAGGCTTTACATCATGCCAGAATAAGGATAGAGGCTGGATGCAGGAACGTTTCTGACATTTGCCTGCAGCCCATGCCTCATGAATTCTTCACATATGCTGACCAGATTCACAGATCTCCTTAATATCTCTTGTTTGCTTTTGTCTTAATGTGATGTATAAATCCAACTTTTATGATTTTTAAGTCATAGCTTTTTATGGACAAGGTATGAACAAGGCTACTATGGTTTATTCAATCTCTAGATGTGATGGGTGGCACATAAATCTAATAAACAAACAAACAAACAAACACACAATGTTAAAATTGTTTAAAGAGCCAGAGGTTAAGCCATCAGGCTAAAAACCAAGAGACCGTGAGTTCTAGTCTCACCTTAGTCTGAAAACCAACTGGGTAACTTTGGGCCTGTCACTCTCTCTCAGCCAACCCACCTCACAGGGTTGTTGTTGTGAGGAAAACAGAAGGAACATTAGGTATGTTCGCTGCTTTGAGTTATTTATAAAAATAACAAAGGCAGGATGAAAATAAAATAAAATAAAAATAAAAATAAAATAAAATAATAAAATAAAATAATAAAATAAAATAAAATAAAATAAAATAAAAAAAAAAATAAAAAAAAAAAAAAAAAATAAAAAAAAAAAAAAAAAAAAAAAAATAAAAAAAAAAAAAAAAAAAAAAAAAAAAAAAAAAAAAAAAAAAAAAAAAAAAAAAAAAAGCAAATCACCTGAGGGAGGGAAAGAAATAATAGTAATACGGTAATTAGTTTATGCATTCAAAGATGTTGATGCATAGAGAGACATTTAAAAGGACATGGTATATTGGAAATAAAGACCTATTTGGAATCAGATGGTTGCAAAGGATGTTTAACCAAGCTAAATGAGTAAGTCCTCATTATACTGGACAGAACAAACCAAACCAAACCAAACCAAACCAAACCAAACCAAACCAAACCAAACCAAAACAAAACAAAACAAAACAAAACAAAACAAAACAAAACTATGGCTTAGTGTGGTATGTAAATTCAGTCAATTATCTGGGTTTATCCTTAAGTTTCTTCCTTTTCCCCCCTCATTCTAGATAGGGATCTTTTCAATTCTCTTTTTGAGACAGGATTGTTTAAAAATAGTTACTATAATTTTTGGAAATAATTATGGAATTTTCCTGGAAGAGAGATTTATTCTAATAACCACTTTAAAAAAAGAGATGAAACAAACAAACACACACACACAAAAAAAAACAAACAGGTGACCTTTTTGCCTCTTTTGCTTGGCTGTATTTATGAACTATATTTATGAGTTATAAGATGGATTCTGATTTTTTGGACGCTGAAGTTTTGTCAATTTATTTTTGAGAAGAACTGTTAGATTTTCTCTTTCTGTCTAGTGTTCTGGACACTCTAGAAATAATTAATATATTGGAATATTATGGGGCACACCCAGAGAGACAAGTGGCTCTTGTCTTCCTGGATGCTCAAAAAGCCTTTGACAATGTGGATTGGGAATTTATGGTCCAACAAATTAAAGTCATGAAATTCGGAGAAAATTTTGAAAAGATGATTGAGTCGATTTATTCTATGCAAAAGGCAAGAGTAATAATAAATGGGGAGACCACAAATTCATTCAAGATAATGAAAGGAGTTAGGCAGGGTTGTCCACTGTCACCTCTGTTCTTCATCCTGAGTCTAGAAATATTATTACAAAGAATTAGACTAAATGGGGAAATAAAAGGAACTAAAATCAAACAGGAAGAATTCAAAGTCCAGGCATTTGCTAATGATATGGTATTTGTCATTGAGGACCCATTGGAATCTGGACCGTTATTATTACAAGAGATAGAGAAATATGGAGAGGTTGCAGGCCTCAAAATAAACAAAGGGAAAATGAAAATGTTAGTTAAGAACCTATCAGAAAAACAAAAGGTAGAGAAAAGAATGGGGCTTCAAATTGTAAAAAAAGTGTTTAGGTGTTTGGCTAAGAGCAAGATGTTCAGCATTAAAAAAGGACAATTACATGAAATTAATACAACAAATAGGGGAAGATTTAAAAAGATGGGGGAAACTACAACTGTCATTAGGGAAAATCGCAACAATTAAAATGAATATTTTACCAAAATTGCTCTATTTATTTCAAATGATTCCCATAAAATTAGACAATTTAAAAAAAAAGAATTAAATAAGAAGATTATGAAATTTGTCTGGGCAGGAAAAAATTAACTTCATTACAGGATAGTAGAAGCAGAGGTGGCTTTGGACTCCCTACGTGGGAGAATTACTACAAAGCAGCAAGTTTGGTGTGGGTCAGGGAATGGATAAACTTGAAAAACAAGAGAATTTTAACATTAGAAGGACACGATCTTCAGATGGGGTGGCATGCATTCATATGGAACGCCAGAAATAAAAAACATTCATACTTCCATAGACATACATTGCGAGATTAGCTGATACAGACTTGGGAGGGAATCAGGAAGAAGCATTATCTTAAAATACCGGGCTGGTTATCCACTATGGAGGCTGTGATTCACCCTAATACATTAGACAGGGGCAAAATGTTAAAATATAATGAAATCTTGGATAATGAGGGAAGATTAAAATCCAACCAAGAATTAAAGGAGCAGGGAATAAAAATAGATTTGTGGTTGTATCTTCAGCTACAATCGAGATACAAAAAAGATCTGGAGGAATTTGGATTTGAACTGAAGCCAACACAATTAGACAAATTATTAATAGGCCCGGAAGAGAAATTACTATCCAAAATATATAATTACTTGTTAAACTTTGATTTGGAAGAGGAGATTGTAAAGGGGCCAATGATAGCATGGGCTAAAAATGTGGGACATAATATTGAGCTAGAAGATTGGGAAAAAATTTGGAAGAAAAATTATACTTTAACAAAATCCGCCGCATACAAAGAAAATCAGTATAAAATGTTCTATCGGTGGCACTTAGCTCCAGAAAGACTTGCAAAAATGTACCCCAATTTAAACTCTAATTGCTGGAAATGTAAAAAAGGTACCTTTTTTCATGTATGGTGGCTTTGTCCAGAAATTAAAAAATATTGGATTAAAATACAAAAATGGCTAAGTGAAATTACACAAAGCAAAATAGAATTGAAGCCTGAATGGTTTCTTCTGGGGATCATTAAAGGAAAATATTCTAAAAAGATTAAATATTTGATTATCCATATTACTACAGGAAAATGTCCAACTATACCGACAGAGGATGTCATAATTTGAAAAATTTTTGAATGTGCAGAAATGGACAAACTGACTATAGAATTAAATGATAAGGAAGACTCGGAATATTACTCAACATGGGAAAACTGGTATCAATGGTTAGAAAATAAAAATAGGAAATATATAGATCAAAATAAGACATAAATTGTATTTACATATATTTGATCAAATAGGAATATCTGAGAATATAAGAATAGAGTTAAGACTTGTGTACTGTCATAACGATGTTGAATTGTTTAATCATTATGGACGTATTTACATCATAGAAGTATTTGTATATTTTAAATTTTAATAAAGGTTTTTTTTTTTCAAAAAAAAATTCTCTGCAGACACTCACTATATGTTTATATATTTTCTTAACTCAGATTGCTAAATTTTATTCTGTTTTTGAACAGAGAAAATGCATAAACATTAATAATGTAACTTGGGGTGGATAGAAAATCATTTGATTCCCCAAGGAGAAGCAAAAGGTCTTCTGAGTTAATGTCAGTCGGAGGACAGCAGATTAGATTCTTGTTTTCCTCTCCCACAATCATTTTCTAATTCTGATAAAGATATTAGCTGGGATCACAAAAATACTATGGGGTTTTTCTCTGTGTTTATGTTTACAGGTAGGGAGAGAAATGGGGATTTATGATTTGCCCAAAGGCATCATTAGGCAAATGAGCTGATTTCTGAGGTTACTGATCTTTGGAGAGCCCAAAAACGGGTATCACTTCTGCTTTTTTAGTGGACTCAGCTCTGTCGCCCTAATTGTTGGCCATATCAGGCCACACTGATCCCTGACATCAGTGCACTTGCAATACCACCCCCACCTGTCTCCCCAGGGGTGGAAATTGGAATTCCCCGCTATATGCCTGAGTCACCTATAGCAGCAAGATAAATATGATCCTGGTTCCTCTGACTCCCAGTATCAAACAAGGTCCTCCAGCATCACTTCAAGTTCAGTCTAAAATCTTCAGAGATGATGCTCAACGCAGGGCATCCCTTGCAGAGCAGCCTTCTTTACCTCCTCCTCCTCCTCCTATTTACTGCTTCCAGAGGAAGGAGGCTGCTCTCATGGGAAAGTGATATAGATTGGCAGGGTTGCAAAACTGCCTCACAAGAGATCCTCAAGCACCTGCAGAAGCTGAACGTGACTAAAGTGGTGAGTAGGAGAATGCTTTGACTTCTTCACAGAATGCGGTGGGACCAAATTCCAGATAGGAAGTCTGGGCAGAGAAAAAGGATACAGTGATAGGGAGAACCTCATCATGAATACAATTATGTAGGTTTTTCTTAATACCTTTCGGCAAATTGAAATGTTTGTTTGGGTTTAGTTAGTTGGAAATGACCGAGCTTTCCTCTCCATTGAGAGATTTGAATGGGACCACAGTTTTATGGTGGGGCATCACGGCTGAGATCTCCCAAGTCGAGGTGAGTCACTAAACTGAAAACTTTGGATGCAGCCCTGTAGTTTTTGCAAGCTGTGGTTTATGATTTACCATGTTGTGCCAAACCAGTTAGTTGTAGTTTATTTAATAAACTCTGGTTGAGCAAAGAAATGACTTAGAGGGCAATTGCAAAAAGATGGCCTTAGCAGTTATAAAGAGTGGGGTTGGGATTTGGATCAGGAAAATTCTGATCCAAATGCCAACCCCATTCATATTGCATCCGAAAATTTTCCAATGGGCATTTTCTTTCCTGCAATGCAAATAGCCATCATGAGGTGCCTGATTTCATTTAAGAGCTTGAAAGGTGTGTGTGAAAGGTTAAATACATCTTCTCCTGATCCGGAGATCATGCTTGGTTTGATTTTCTGGAAGAGTTTTCCTTAGCCGAAGGCTGGGGTGTGTGGCATCTTCCGGATCAGGAGACATACAAAAGTAAAAGGCTCCAAATTGAATCTTTTTTTTTTAATTCCTTGGGTGAAGTCAGGTCAGAAGCAACATGTGATTTTTTTTAATGTACTTGTACATTTCTAGCACCAAATATAGCTAACATGATTAATTTGGATTTCGTGTTACAATATTAGAGTTGTCAATTATTGGAAGGTTCAGCTGCCTGTCAGCCTGGGCTCTTTATGCATCCCTTCACTAAGGAAAGGAGCAAGATAAAGGGAAGGCAACTTCCAATTATTGATAGAAGAGAATATTTGTAGCTCAGGACTGCACTGTGGGGTTCTTGGTGCTCTCTGAGCTTGGTGTGCTTTTTGTGCAGACAAGGACCCCACAACTGAGTTGTTTCTTTTTGCTTAAGGACAAGGATTTGGCTGAAGGAGGAGGTTTGTTTTTAGGGTTTTAACAGGAGAAATATTGAAAAAGGGGCATTTCATGGGAAAACTGACAAGATTTGAGAGCAGGCTTGAAGCATTATCCTAGTATGAAGAAAATCAGGCAAGAATTGGGAATGTCTTAAAATCACACTTGCCACAAATTGGCTCCAGATAAGGGCTATTCCTCATAGCCTCCGAACCCCAACATAAAGATGCCTCTCTAGTTGTTAAAAGATTCCTTATGCCCTCTTTAAATACTGTAGTCAGTGTTAAAATACCATTGTTATGTTTCTCCCAGCATATGTCCTGCCATAGAAAACAATTACACAATGAAGCTGAGGATGGGATTGGCAGCCCTATTGGCAATTTTAAGCTGCCAGGCTGACCTCTTTCTTCATATTCTCTCTCTCTCTCTCTCTCTCTCTCTCTCTCTCTCTCTCTCTCTCTCTCTCTCTCTCTCCCTCTCTCTCTGTGTGTGTCTCTTTTGTTGTAGTGTATTTTTTTTATTCATTCATCCATCCATCCATCCATCCATCCATCCATCCATCCATCCATCCATCCTCCCTGGTTATTTTAACTTGGACTGCAGGAAAGAAAACCTAATTTCCACACAACTAACTTTCAAATATCCACACAAGCCGCTCTGTCACATAAGCTAGGACAAGTTGGGAGTGCCACTATGAAAATATGGTTCTTGTTGTCTTCCAGGAACCACAAAGACACATGGTTAAGAATAGGAGCCCCCTCACTCTTCTACTAGCCCCCTCAAATGGATGATAGTCACGGAGTAACAGTTTACTCCCTTTCTTTCTGTCTGTCTCGTTCTTTCCTGATCTACTGTCCTAAACTGGTAACTCAATAACAGGGTTTGAGAGATACAGGCAGTCCTTGGGACCAGAATTTCTGTTGCTAAGCGAGGTAATTGTTAAGTGAGCTGCGCCCAATTTTAAGACCATTTTTGCCAAAATAGTTAACTAAATCACTGAAGTCGTTATAAATGAATCATCTGGTCATTAAGCAAATCTTCATTGTTTATGGTTGTCAGAAGTTGGCTGGGAAGGTCGCAAATGGCGATCACGCCACAAATGCCTTAAATACATGAACAACTGCTAAATGCCCAAATTTTGATCACGTGACCATGGGGCGGCTGCAATAGTCGTAAGTGTGAGGACCAGTTGTAAGTCACTTTTACAGTGCTGTTGTCGCTTTGAACGGTCCCTAAATAAATGGTCGTAAGTTGAGAACTACCTGTATCCTTCAGGAAGATAGTTGATGCAGGTGATGTTAGGGGAATCTACCAACCGCTTCCCTTAATTTTTCTCACATTAAACGTGAAAGGTCATCATCACACAGCCATCTTACCTAATACCCATGAACCAATGTAACCAAGAGTGAATACAGAATAGAATTCCCAATATTGTACATCCATCAGCACATCTGATGAAGAAAGTGAAACAAAATCCAAAATCTGACAGCAAACGTTGAGAAAGCCAGTCCGAAATATTTTCATGTAAAATGGTTTACTGAAAATCTGAACCACTTTTGCTCTTATCTAGAACATTCTCATCCCCTATAAAACAAATCTGATTTCGATATTTTTAATATAACTCTCCCCACCTGTAACTTAATATATTTTTTTAAAGTTTCATATTCGATCTTATTGCTTTTCATTTTGAAACCACATGCTCTGATGCAACTGCTGCTTTTTCCCTACTTGTTACTATAGTATTGCGGCATGGTTGGCCCTTGTGTTCCCATGACTAAGGGGGGAAAACATCCTTTTCCCAATGCTTAGCCACACTGATGTAGCATAACTGAAAATATTCAGGCCCCATGAATCTGAGATAAAATGATTTTTAGGTGCCTGAGGTTCATCTGTAGCTAAGGCTCTGCTAAATGAGTTCCATCCAATTAACCTAAATGAAGTATACTTCATGTGTATGACATCTTGCTGGATATTATTTCTTTTTCTGGTGGATAATTATGGTTGGTTGCACCATAATTGGTTGTCAGCCAGATGTTTAGACTGGATTTGGCATTTTTGGCATTTTTAGTCCTTCCCAAGGGATAGGGATGGATTAGGCGGAAGCTGTTGTTTGGTATTATTATTTATTTATCATTAATTATTTCATTAATATAGTTGAATTAAAATTACAAGTTTAATAGATTAATTTAATTAATTATACATATTATTAAATATTAATTTGTCAATTACAAAAGACCACAGTGTTTGGATCTACATGTATACCAGGGCTGTTAAAGTCCCGGCCCACAGGCTGGATGCATCACACACTGGCCACACCCATGCCCAGTTTAAAAAAGTCGAGATATGTCACGTGGCGCCACCGTGACGACGCAAGTTTGACACCCCTGCTGTATACTATACCAATACATTATGAGATCCTAGGTTCTTGGGAAGGGCTTGAAGTGAACGAGGGTTAACATCAGCTAAAGAACTGGCAGCTGTGATTTCATGTTGCTGTGTATATCATCATCATCATCATCATCATCATCATCATCATCATCATCATCATCATCATCATCATCTGCCTATCTAGGTCTATAGGCAGATAAAGATGCCAACTCCAGTCTAAACATGTGGCTGACTTTGCAACAAACCATAATATATTAAACTTCTATGCCAGTGACTCTTTAATGACTCTTGGTGGCTCACAACAAACCAAGAAATTACAATAAAACATAAAAAATAAAGAAAAATATAGCAAGTATGATATAGTCAAGGTCTCCTCCCTTACCAAAGGCCTCGATGAAGAGCAAATATAAACATACTATTAAGCTACTTGCCCTACTAATTTTCAAGACCAATTTGGATTCACGTTTGAGTTGTCATCTGAGACCTATTTTTTATTTTTCTGATCACTTGTATTTATACATCCATCTCCCTGTGTCTGTTAATTTGTCACTTGTGACTAGATTCAGAGGCAGATTAGGCTCCTATGAAAGACCACATTTTGCAGTTCAGCTTCCCTTAAACTGTCACAACCCACAGATGTGACAAGGCCCATTTCTTAGAACTGCTGAAATTAAAATATCTTGCTCACGTTTTCCATTTGATCTTCCTCAGTCTAATCATTTATTAAATTTTAGTCTGCCTTTTTTTCTGAGAACTCAAGGAAGCTGTAATTTGGGGGAGATGATGGTCATTTTATGACCATCACATTTGTAAAGTGGATTGGTCTGAAAGTGTGTTTGGCACAAAGTTCTAGGATCATGTGAGCTTCTGTCTCCCTAGTCCTACTCAAAAAAGATTAGAAACGTAGACCTGGAAGGGATCATTTAATTTTGCACATATCCAAATCCAAATGCTTGAAAAATGGCTGCACAGTCTTTACTTGAATACATACAGAGAAGCAGGTGGAGGGGAATAGACAGACATTTTCTACTCAATATAATTTCAGAACAGAAAAAAACCCCACAGGTGAACAAGATTAAAGATAAGATGTATATGGTAGGGATGGGTGTATTCCAACATTTATTTTTGTTTCAAGTATGCTCAATGTACATCTTTATATTTAGTGCCTCTATTTCCTCCCCCCTAGGAAAAACCGTTAAACATTTTATTGCCTCAGCGGATTGAATGCAACGATCACTGTGATCCAGATTCCTTGGGCAAGAATAGCATGGTAATTATGTCTATCCAAATCAAGCCGTATTGAAAAGCTTAAAAATGTCACAAACAGTAAAACAATACTTCATTCTACGGGACTGTGATTTCTGTAATCTTGGTGGTTTTTAACTAATCCAAGAACAGTTGCAAATCAGTTAAGACTATAACTTGTTTATTTATTTTTTTATATGTTTAGATCATTTCTCCACTAGTGATGTAGAGAGTTTCTAAAACCATCCAGTTTTGTAACTGTACAAAAATAATAGTTATGCGGACAGACTTTATATTTACTTAAGTAATGGCTAAATGGTACTATGAAGACATTGTAAATTATTATGGATTTAATTGACCAAAACAGAACAATAGTGCTTAAATTGTGTTCTAAGGAAAAATTATGATTATGATCATGATTTATCACTTGTTGCTTACATGTACACTGAGAGCTTATACACCAGAGACAAATTCCTTTTGTCCAATCACACTTGGCCAAGAAAGAATTCTGTTCTGTTGTTCTGTTGTGTTCTGTTGTGTTCTGTTGTGTTCTGTTGTGTTCTGTTGTGTTGTGTTCTATTCTATTCTATTCTATTCTATTCTATTCTATTCTATTCTATTCTATTCTATTCTATTCTATTCTATTCTTTAAATATATATAATGCCCCTCTCACTGATAAGGTGACTCTGGAGATTTCTTGCATAAAAATCTTTTTAAGGGTATGCCAAATTTCCCTAAAAGGTGACTTGCCTGATACAGAAATACAGTATTGCAGATAATGCATCTCATTCACAAAGAGTCTTCATGAGATGGCCTGAGGAATCTGGCTAATACTAAATCCATTGTGGCATACCTGCAGGAACCGCTTAGAGGGCTGTAAAGCATTGTGAAGCGGTATATAAGTCTAAGTGCTATTGCTATTGTCCTTTGAGCTGATGAACGTGAAGGCCGCTTTTATGGGAAGGGACAATGTTTATGCAATCAAAGAAGAAAGAGGGCCAAGATGGAAGAAGGGGTTTCCAACTTTGCATGACAAGAGAAAAATTAATACATATATGATCTCATTTTCTTCAATAAGCAGCCCGAGTCAGATTTTATCATTCATAGTGGGGGTCTCCAAACTTGGCAACTTTTAAGACTTGTGGACTTCAGCTCCCAGAATTCCTGTCAGCTTGGCTGGCTGAGGAATTCTGGAAGTTGAAGTCCACGAATCTTAAACGTTGCTACGTTTGGAGACAAACCCCCCCCCCCAGTTAGGAAAGCAGAACAGCCATTCTAAAGAATGTTTTAAAAGCAGCTTTGAGGCTGGCATTTTAAAAGTGGGCGAGGAGGGGGGGTAGAGGAGGGAAATGATCACACAAGTTCTGTTCTTACCAGAGTGTAAGAGCAGAATGGCTGTCCAGAAGATTGCCAGCATCTGTGCTGCTTTTGTCCTGTCTCTTTAAGCCCCTCCTCACCTTAGCAAGGCAAGGTTGCCTATAAAAGCTGAGTGTGGGGAGGGGGAGGAAGAGAAGAGGGAGGGGTGTGGGGCAGCCCGAAGCAACTTGAATGGGATGTTTTTCTCTAGCAGTACTCACAAGGAGTACTAGTAGGAAGAGTAGCTGTGGAGAAGCGTGCTTAATATTTAATAGTATTGAAGTGCTTCTGTGCGTTGTCTAGGGACCTGTGTTGTTGGCTCTTTTGGGTCTTGAGCCCACCAAATTGAGTACAGTTAAAAGAACCCATGACACAGAGTTCCCCAACCGAGTAAGGAGGGCCATACAAGGAAGCCTGTAGCTTTGAACAAGTTCCCTCTATTGAAGGATCTCCAAGTCTGGTTTGTGAATCAAATTAAAATGACCACCAGCTTTTGTTCTCTCTGTCTTAGCTGTGTCTGATGAAGATTCGTTGGGGCCTTCACCGTTATCAGGAACTTCTGACACAGTATGCAAAGTCAGATACTACAACTGGGCTCCGAACTGCTATGACTAATTTGTTGCAGCTCCTTCAGAAAGTAAGTATGTTTATGAAGCAAAAGGAAGAGATTACAGCAGTGGTTCTCAACCTTCCTAATGCCGCGACCCTTTGGCGCAATGATGTCATCACACCACTACCTTTTGGCGCGATAATGCGGTGTCTCGGTTCCTAAGACCATCGGAAATATGTGTTTTTCGATGGTCTTAGGCGATCCCTGTGAAAGGGTCGTTCGACCCCCAAAGGGGTCGCGGCCCACAGGTTGAGAACCGCTGGATTACAGGGCCACTGCAACAATGCAAGTGCAAGGACTGATTGTCACTACTTGACTACTTCTCAAGAAGGCATTAACAATGTTAGGAAAGGCTCTTATTTTTACAAGGAGTAAAGTTACATCCCTCACACCCCTACTGTTCTCATAGCCACTTTCACACTGTAAACACAAGAAAGTCGGGCAATTCCTCAAGAGGACCCATAGTTCCAAATGTCCCCCTTCAGCCCTGTTTCGTCACCGGTCCAATCGTGCCAAATGATTTTCTCTAACTCAAGCATCCAAACGCGTTGCTGGGATGAGCATTCACAAGGACTGACACCTTGATAATTGGGTAAAATGCAGATCTGACTTATGTTCTTCTCTAACTACAGGATGAAAGCAGCAGTCCAGCCAAACAAATGCAAGAATGGGAGAAATCGCATGTAGTGGATGTCATCTTACAGCGCCTGCAGTTGTTTGCAATTTTGGTGGCACGTGTCTTTTCCCATTGTGCCGCATTGAATAGGGATGTAACTATCTGAGCTAGAACAATGCTGGGGATGGGGGGGGGGAGAGATTATTCCATTATAAACCTTCACACACTTAACACACATGCACACATTATCCAGAAAATACAATTCATTCCCTGGGAATGCAAAAATCAACGAGACAGAGAAGTTGAGGGAGGGTGACCTAGGAGAAACAGGGTGTGTCCATTATTTGCTCTTATTTATTTAATATACTTATTTAATGTATTTATTTTTATTTATATGGCTCAATTCCTGTCGTGCACGGCAGTGCTAGTGACCAAGAATGTATAGGAAAACTAAGTGCCAACTATTAATATCAAAAGTGGGGGGATCACTCAAGAATCTCACACTTTCATTTACAATGTAAAATGTATGTTCATCCTTTTTTGAGGGATTATGAGAAGTGTTTTGTATGATTGACTGCAATAAAAAGCTATATTTGTGTAGTTGAAATGAATTCAGCAGTTCCATAAATGGCAAAAGGGCACAGAGGTTAGAGACGTCCCCCTCCCCCCCCCTAGTATCCTACAGGGGCAGAGCAGGATGCTGCCTGAACTCATCCAGTGCTGCACTATGCAAAATTAATGTAACTGAGCTGCTTTCGTTGACATCTTTTATACAGTGCTGGGATGATGGCAACTATGGGGGCATCATTGATAGAGAGTCTGGACTCCCACGACGTTTTCCTGGAACCTTCCCTTTCCCCGGTGGTTTCCCACATTAACGCTTCTAGTTCAATGTTTTATAATAAACCAGAATTTGCCAAACTTTTAAAAAGTTTTAAAAATTGGAAGACATAGTGCTGTGACAGCTGTGCTGCACTAATAGGCCAATGTCATCGCCCCTACAATTTATTATCACAGACCTCTACATCTGTATCTACAGGCCGTGCCTCATGCTTGACAGGACAGAAATACCAAAACCAGGAATTTGACAATGATCTGAATGTTTTTATTAAAATAAAAGCAGTGAATAAAAGCAGAAAGATCCCAGAGTTATAGAGGATAGCAAAAATTACACACATGTATTTGAGGAAAGGGTTGGTGTGGATGCAGCTTGTATTTGCTCAATTTTACCAAAGTACAGTTTGATCTGGTTGGTCCTTGCCACTTCTCCAAATGATGGGAAATTCCAGAACAGCTTGACTGGGTCAGCTTCCCATAAAGAATGCAGACCGAAGCCGTATTTTGTAGCATCTGTTTATTTACAAATTTACAGCTGAGAGGCAAGGCAAACAGAAATGAAAGCTCAGTATTAGTCATTGATTACTGTCATGGTAACTCTAATTCTAGCAAGCAGCAACTGTGATATTTGTTTTAAAAGAAACATACCTGCTAATAAATTAGATGGATGCTGAGCCATTAATTCAAAAGGTCTCCATCTTACTCAAATAATTGAACGAGCACATCATTTTTATAGTTCTGGGTGTCTTTTTCCCCACTACTTTTCTAGAGTCTAGTAAATTATATTTCCTTTTCCCAAACTTGCTTTTTGCAAACCCCGTAACTCAAAATGAAGAGCTATTTGACTTTTTCTTAACTTGGTCCAAGTATAATCAAGAGTCAGTCAACATGCAAGCCTTTTGGAAGTCAACGAATTTCAGTTTTCATGAATTCTATAAAGGTGTGCGTGTGCATGGGAGGGAGGGAGGGAGGGAGGAAGGGCTCAACAATTCCAGAGGTTGTCCAACCCTTCATCCCTAGCTTTGCCCCAATCCAGGCCCGATTAAAGAAATAGTTAAGAAAAGAAAGAAATTAAATGGTTAAATAGTAGCAATTTATGGGAGAAACTTTTGTCCAAAGATTTGTGGAGAGAAGTTAAGAGAAACCAGAGTATATTTTCCTATATGCCGATGCCCTTGATTGTATATTATAGGCAAGAAAGAATGGGGGGAATAAAGGACATGTAGAGAATTGTGTGTGTGTCCTACAGACACAGACCTACTTCTACCTTAGCATAAAGTTTCATTAAATCCTCCATATCATTTCCAGGAGTGTCATTGCTTATATTCTCAACAGTGAGCAGGCATTGGAACTCTGGGTCATCCACTTGCAAGTGTGGCATATCAAACAGGGTGGAAGGTTCCTGTTGGTCTTCATTTGACTGGAAAAGAAAAGGATCTAAGAAAAAAGAGGAAGGGAGAGCAAATCAGCCAAACTAAACTCAGAAAGACAAATGAGAGAAATCCAAAAGAAAAGAGAGAAAATGGAAACAAACAAACAAACAAACAAACAATTCTGCAACCATAGTCTCAAAACGGCTATGGAGATTCTCAGTCACCCAAGCCATGGCTGTCCCAAAGGTGCTTTTTTCAAGAGGCAACTGGACTTCCTTGGTTTTTCTTTGAAGACGTTTGGCTTCTCATCCAAGAAGCTTCTTCAGCTCTGACTGGATGGTGGGGAATGGAAGGATTTATACTCTTTGCAGACAGCTGGTCATTTGCATTCTTTTAGAGAGTCGTTAATGTCCAGCTGTCTGCAAGGAATATAAATCCTTCCATTCCCCACCATCCAGTCAGAGCTGAAGAAGCTTCTTGGATGAGAAGCGAAACAACGTCTTCAAAGAAAAACTAGAAAGTCCAGTTGCCTCTGGAAAAAAACAGCTCCTTTGGGACATAGTCTCAAAAGGATTACTTCTGGGACAACAATTACCCAATTTAAGAGGGCCCATATACATTATTTACCTTCCTTGACAAGCAGACAGTTCTCCACTTTATACTCAGGATTCTGCAGTTCATCAGCTACCAACTCATTGCTTATAGGGAGCAGATCATTTACATCTGGCGTCTGAGTCTCTCCTGGTTGCCTAGATGGAGATGAATTAGAGGAAAAAGAAAAAAGAAGCATTCTACTATCTTCAGTAGCATCCATAATTGAGA
>QLTV01003097.1:4480195-4512346 GCA_003457575.1 Thermophis baileyi
TGCTGACTGGGGGGGAGGAAAAAAGAAGAGGATGTGAAGGACGGAGAAGCAGCAACACTATCAATATTTTACAACCCTTGCACCAGATTTAACAGAGTTCCCTTCATAGTTCCCTGGGTAGAGAGCCTGTTTGGTGTAGTGGTTAAGGCATCAGGCTAAAAATAAGGAGTCCCGCCTTAGCCATGAAAGCCAGCTGGGTGACTTTGGGTCAGTCATTCTCTGTCTCAGCCCAATCCAACCCACAGGGTTGTTGTTGAAGGGGAAATAGGAGGAGGGAGGTGTGTTGGATATGTTTGCTTGCCTTGAGTTTTTTGTAAAAAAAAATAAACGCAGGATACAAACAAACAAACAAACAAACAAACAAACATCCTTACTATGGAGATAAATGTTTGCACTGTCATTTTATTCAGAGTAGCATGAATATTTCAGAAGAACTTTGGTAGAAATACCACATGGAAAGGGGAAGCCCTAATCTTTTGGCTCAATTGTTGAAATTTGCATGACAAAGAAAGGTCCAATGTTTACTAATTGAAGATTTCTTTGCCAAGAGCACCACTTGTATACCTGAGGCATCATCTGTCTTTGCCTCCTTTAAACTGTAAAACCCTCTGGAACAATTCAGGTTGCTCTATAACATGTCATCATAATCAACATCATCATCCCTCTGACAAAATGTACTTTAAACCTTCCCTACCCAAACAATTACATTTACTAGATGTCAACTTCCATATATAGCAATTCTGGAAATATCAGAATACGTATAAACTCATCCATGGGAAAATGCAGTTCAGCTGAATTGCAGGGTATAAATAAGAGTCCCAGTGGAGAATGCCCAAGGAAAAACTGGCAGCCGCTAATACCTTTCTGGCGTTCTTTGTAGTAAGAACCAAAAGCTTCATCCCTTGGAGTGTCAGGATACAGGTAGAGGAGTGGATTCTCTGGAATGACTTCTTTAGCCAGGAGTTGGTAATCTCGGATGATATCAGGCAGTGAAAGGAACTCCAGCTCTTTCCTGGTGTAGGGCTCAACTGAATGGAACTCGGGAGCACCTGCAGAAATTGGGTTCTCGGTGATATAGAGAAATTTCTGCATCATCCTGAAATTTGCATCTGGAAGGGTAATGCGCTTGATGAGAAGAGGGGGGATTCAGAATAATAGAGTTGGAAGGGACCTTGATGGTCTTCTAGTCCAACCCTCCGCTGAAGTAGAAATCCTACACCATTCCCAACAAATAGCTGTCCAATCTCTTCTTAAATACCTCCAGTGATGGAGAACCCACAACTTCTGAAAGCAAGCCGTTCCATTGATTAATTGTTCTCACCTTCAGGAAGTTTCTCCTTAGTTCTAAGTTGGACCTCTCTTTGATAAGTTTCCATCCATAAGTTACTTCTTGTCCTGCCTTGAGGTCCTTTGGAGAATAGGCCAATCCCCCCTTCTCTGTGACAGCCCCTCAAATGTTGAAAGACTGCTATCATGTCGCCCCCTAGTCCTTCTCTTCATTAGACTAGACATACCTAATTTCTGCAGTATGTTTTAACCTCCAGCTCCCTAATCATCTTTGTCGCTCTTCTCTGCAAATTTTCTAAAGTCTCAACATCTTTTCTGTATCGTGGTGACCAAAACTGGACACAATATTCCAAGTGAGTCTTACCAAAGCAGTATATAGCAGTACTAATACCTCATATAATCTTGATACTATTCCTCTGCTGATGCAGCCTAAGACTCTGTTGCCTTTTTTGGCAACTACAGCACATTGCTGGCTCATATTTAAGTGGTTGTCCCCTAGGAGTCCTAGATCCCTCTCACAGTTACTGCTGTGAGCCAGGTACCACCTATTTTTAAAAATATACTGTTACTGTCTGGAAAGTCACTGCTTCGGCTACAACTCACTAACATTGCCCTCATAAAGATAGTAAGTGAAAGAAATTTATGAAAGGAATCAAGAATGGGAAAAGGGAATATGTATCCTAATATTATAATTGAGAGCTGAAGACAATGGAGAAAGGGAAAAAGAAATGATAATGAGATACACATTCTCCACGCTCTTGGGGAGTCCTACTTGGTTTGCTTCCCCCATCTAGTCTATTCCAGTACAAGGCCCTCTGTACTGATTTTTAAATCGTGAGGAACAGAATAGAAACATCTCTGACATCTTCTTCTCAGCAGCTTAGTCTGACAGGGTATTTGCTAGTTAAAGTTGTCCCAAAATGAGTGCGAATGATAAAGGAAGCCAGGAGTATGGAGTATTTAGAACAATGTTTCTCAACCTTGGCAACTTTAAGATGCATGTACTTCAACTCCCAAAATTCCCCAGTCAGCAGAGAATTCTGAGAGTTGAAGTCCACATATCTTAAAATTGCTGAAACTGAGAAACACTGATTTAGAGACTCCCTTTGAGAGTGAGTGTCTCGATCTGCCACATGTGTTTGTTTGTGTGTTTATTGGCTTGCAAGAGGACTCTGCTATTACAGAAATTATCTAAACATAGATCTGAAAGTATTCTTTTAATGGTGGAGGATTTAAATAATGACTTGAGTGGCTCAATCTGGAATTATCAAACTTTTTCTTGTTTGTTAAAGAAAATAAAATTCTAGAATACCTAATCAAGAGGCTGTGTATGGCTGAAATACAAAAGCAGATTAGCTGATAAGGTACCATTATGGTTTTCATCACATGAAGCATTACACAGAAATAATTGGAACTTAAATGGATGACATCACAATGTATTGATATTTGAAGAAAAAGGACTTAAGATAAAACAAGAGAACAATTAATAAGAGAGAATTAATTGTGGTTTAATTATAGAATTTTTGAAAGATTGAAAATAAAAAGCTTTGTTTTTGCAGGAGATAAATCAGAATTGGACTCAAACATACAGTATGTTCTGGATATGACCACCTGGAACAGGGGTGTCAAACTCAAGGCCTGGGGGCCAGATCCGGCCTGCAGGGTGCTTAGATCTGGCCTGCGGGGCCAACCTGGAACCAACAAAGGACCAGTCCATGGTGCCTCTGCCAACCCTCTGCCCTCCGGAGCTCCGTTTTCACTGGCAGAGGGCTGCAGGAGGCCGTTGCAGCCGAAAACGGAGCTCGGGAGCCTGTTTTTGCTGGCAGAGCACTCGGGCCACCGCAGGTGCTCCCGACATGAGTGATGTCGAGCTGGCCACACCCACCCCAGCCACACCACGCCCCCCGAGGTCAAACTCAACCCTGATGCGGCCCTCAATGAAATCGAGTTTGACACCCCTGATCTGGAAGATTAATATGTTAGATTGCATGGTAAAGTGGGTGAAAAACTTTGGTTATAATATATCATTAGATCAATGGGAGAATGGGCATTGGTCTTACCTGAACGCCGATTCTCGTAGAACTGGGAGAGAGAAGCCAGGAGTGGGTAGTAGCTCTTGCTCTTCCGGCCGGAGACTGAGCATATGACCATTTTTTGGTCACGCCTCCACTTCCTGGAGATCCCCAGTTCAGCGAAGGCGTATCGATGATCATACTTGCAGCTACCCTACTGCTAACCAGACTGTGGCAGGGAGGGTCTGGCTTCTCTCTCCCAGCTCTACGAGAATCGGCGTTCAGGTAAGGCCAACGCCCATTCTCCCTAGAGCGGGGGAGAGAGAAGCCAGGAGTGGGACATACCAAAGCCTGGCCGTCCCTACAGATGGGAACAGTCTGGCCTAGCTCCTCTCATCAGCATGGACCCTCTGGAGGACTCGCCTGCCAAAGGCCGCTTCAGCCGAAGCGTAAACGCCCAACTTATAATGCCTGATGAAAGGCGATGGTGAGGACCAGGTAGCAGCCCTACACACCTCTTCTATTGAAGCCTGCGTTGACCAGGCCGCCGTTGTGGCTGCACTCCTTGTGGAGTGTGCCATGATACCCCACGGCACCGGGAGGTCCCTAGACTCATATGCCCTAGCTATGCAGGCTCTTCCTGTTGAAGGGGTCACCTTGCAGCCCAAGGTGGAAGGCTGAAACGAAACAGAGATTCAGTCTTCCTCAAGGAAGAAGTCCTATTGATGTATATCCGGAGAGCCCTCCTCACATCTAGGGAATGCCATTTCCTCTCCAGGGCGTGTTGAGGCCCCGGGCAAAAGTTAGGTAGAACTATCTCCTGGGCCCTATGAAACCAGGTGTTTATCTTAGGGATGAAGGAAGGATCCAATCTGAGGACCACCCTATCAGAATAAAAGACACAAAGATCCTTCCTCACTGAAAGAGCCGCTAACTCAGAAATCCTCCTGGCCGACGTAACGGCCACGAGGAAAGTCACCTTCAGAGTAAGAAACCTTAGGCTCGCGGACCTCAAAGGCTCAAACGGGCCCCCTGTCAGAGCCTGCCACACCTTTGTCAGATCCCAAGAGGATACCTGTGGACTACAGGGGGAAGTAGATTAGCGGCACCCCTGAGGAATCTGCGCACCGTGGGGTGAGTGGTGAGAGACCCCCGGCTCCTACAGGACAACATGGAGGACAGAGCCGCCACCTGTCTCCGAATGGTATTGGGCGCCAACCCCTTGTCGAGCCCTTCCTGAAGAAAGTCCAGGACTTGTGCCACTGACGCTAACGAGGGAATCAATGGACGACCTGGCACACCAGGTGCAAAAGGTCTTCCATGTGTGGTCATAAATCCTAATAGTGGATTGCCTTCTAGAGGCCTGAATGGTACTGATGACCTTGGACGAAAGATTACCCTGGGTCAGGATCCCCCGCTCAAGTGCCATACGGTCAACTGGAGCCACTGTGGTTCCGGATGGACCAGTGCCCCCTGGCTGAGGGAGATCCTGTCCCGAGGGATTCTCCAAGGACTTTCTACCGAGAGACCTATCAGATCTGCGAACCATGGCCTTCTGGGCCAATGGGGGGCCACTAACAGAACTTCCACCTGCTCCTGCAATACCTTCCTGACCACCGCCGGCAGCAGCGGTAGCGGAGGAAAGGCGTACAGGAGACCCCGTGGCCACGGAATGCATAGGGCATTTATCCCTTCCGCTCCCGCTGACGCAAACCTGCTGATGAATCTCGGCAGTTGCGTGTTGCCCGGAGAGGCGAATAGGTCCAGGACTGGGGTGCCGTATCTGGATGACAGCTCCTGAAAGAGAGAGGGGTGTAGACACCACTCTGAGTGGTCCACTGTCGACCTGCTGAGGCAGTCTGCCTGCACATTCTGCACTCCAGCTATGTGCTCTGCTCTCAGGGAAAGAAGGTACCTTTCTGCCCAGAGGCCCAGCATCTTGGCCTCCGCCATAAGGGACCTTGAGTGCATCCCCCCCCTTGGTGGTTGATGTGGGCTTTGGTGGTCACATTGTCAAGACCAGAAAGTGATGATGTACCACCGAGGTCTGGAAACTCTTGAGAGCCAGGTGGACCGCTCTGAGCTCCAGCCAATTGATATTGTGCTGGAGGTCTGACCATGTCCACTGTCCTTGGGCCATCCGAGACTGCAGGTGGGCCCACCAACCAAAAAGGCTGGCATCTGTTGTTATGGTGATCATGCTGGGCTCCTTGAACAGAGACCCCTTGTGGATGGCCCTGGAAGTCCACCACTGGAAGGACCGCAGCAGCGTCCAAGGAACCCTGACCATGTCCAAAGAATGACTCCTGCCTGATCTCTGATATGGCAAGAGGAACCACTGCAGAGCCCTGGCGTGAAGACGTGCCCAAGGTACTATAGAGATGCAGGACATCATCTTGCCTAACAGCTGAGACAGGAGAGCCAGCGACACTGTGCCCTCGTCCCAAATGTGTTGTATCAAAGACTGAAGGCTGTGTTGCCTCTCTGGCGAGAGGAAGACCATGCACAGAGAAGTGTCTATGATGGCTCCCAAGTGGAGCAGTCGGGTGGTTGGAGAGAAGTGGTTTTTCTCGGTGTTGATAGAAAACCCATGTGCCTGAAGCACCTGGATCGTCATCCGGAGATCCACCTCTGCCTGGTCCTTTGAAGGTGATTGAACCAAAATGTCATCCAGGTAACATTGAAGTCTGACTGGCAGTGACCGGAGGTGGGCCGCCAGGGCTGCTAGCAGCTTCGTGAATGCCCTCGGTGTTGATGACAGACCGAATGGAAGGGCCTTGTATTGGTAGTGCTTGCCCTGGTAAGCGAACCGGAGAAACCTCCTGTGGGCAGGCAGGATCTGGACATGAAGATAAGCCTCCGTCAAGTCGATTGAAGTGAGGAGGTCGCCCTCCCTCACGCTCTCCAGAATAGAGTGAAGTGTCTGCATTTTGAAGCGCCTGTATGCGATGCATTTGTTCAGGCGCTTTAAATCGAGAATTGCCCTCCAGTCCCCTGAGTTCTTTGGAATGACAAACAGGATGGAGTAAAACCCCAGACCCAGTTGGTCGTGGGGAACCGGTTGGATGGCCTGTATATCCAGCAGATGGCTTATGGCCGTCTCTATGAGGCCCCTTTTTGTTGCGTCCCTGGAGACAGAGCAGCTGAGAAAAAACTCTGGGGGTGTGGAGATGAATTCCAGCGCCAGTCTGAATTGTATTGTGTCGAAGACCCACCTGTCTGATGTTGTAGCCTCCCATTGATGAAAGTAGAGGCCCAGACGACCTCCAATGGGAGGCTCGGTCCTGCAGTCACTTCAAGCGACGGAAGGGGTGACCTCCTCCATTAAAGGGCCTCTTGCTCTGGAACTGCTGACGACTCTTGAAATCAGGTCTGTCAGATTGTCTGTCCTGTCTGCTCGAGAACAGTCTTTGCGACTGATGGTACTCGCTGCCCGAATCCTGCATCCGAAAGGACTGGTTCCTAAAGTAAGGAAATGGCCGGCGGTCTCTCTGCCTGAACAATGAAGGCATGGCTTTGTCTCTGCCCTTGGTGTCCACCAAGATAGGCTCTAACGCCTCTCCAAACAACTTATTGCCTGTGAAGGGAGCTGAAGCCAACCTCCACTTGTTCTTGTTATCTGCCTGCCAATGGTGAAGCCACAGCAGATGACGGGCCGTAACCGAAGAGGCCATGGACCTGGAGGTGAACTTGGCTGCATTCAGAGTGGCATCGGTGGAATATTCCGCTGCTGCCACCAGCTTGTTGAGATCCTGATGCAGCCTGACTTCCCCCGAAAGGGTTTCTCGCCTGCATCTGACGGAGCCAGAGTAGAGAGGCTCTATTAAAAAATGAAGCCGAAGTGGCTGCTTTCACCGCCCATGCCGCTGCCTGGGGAGTCTTGCGGAAGGCCAGTTCAGATCTCTTGTCAACTGTCTTGAGACCATCCATGGCATCGGCAGGGATGATGGTAGCGGATGTCAGGGCTGCCACAGGAACATCCACTGTTGGAATCTGAAGAACCTCTGAAAGCTCTGAATCTACGTTATAGAGCTTCTTTTCAGCTCCAGAAGGGGGAGGCCCCACCCCAGGCTTAGCCCATTGCCTCTGAACCATGTCCAGGAATAACTTGGGCGCTGGAATAGTTTCCTTTTCGATGGCCGGCTCTGAGAAGAAACTACGGCCAGAGCTCCCTGCTCCCTGAGCTAGATCAATGTTGGGAGGGGAACCCAACTCCGTTATGTCCTTGGCTTTACGCAACAAGGACTTAAGCAAATCAGGCCGAAAAAGCCCAGTAAAGGGCGAAAGCTCAGGAGCCATCTCCTCTTCCTCAGACAGAGCAGAGAATTCTCCTTCTTCTACAGAGGAAGCCTCACTCCTAAAGGATGTTGCTTGGACAGGCAATCTGGGAGGATCCAGCCATGCCTCCTGAGCCCTGGATGCAACTTGATGTCCTCGATGAAGGGGAAGGTCCCTGGCTGAAAACCCCAATTGCTGAAGGCCAGATGCTATTCCCTGGGAAATAGCCTTGGAAACTAACAATTGCAGACGATCAGGCAACTCTGAATCAATTGCATCGTCCTCTGGGCGGAGCCCAGCCACAGTAGGAGTAAATGTAGCTTCTGGAATATGTCTTGGAGGAGGAATTATTTCCTCTGGAGCAGTTGTAAGCAGATTTGGAGCTGCTGCAGAAAAAACTTCCCTGGGTTCCACTTGCAAGGTGGAAAACCTCTCTCTAGCGCCATCTGGTGACCAAGAGGAACAACCAGGCTGAGAGAGGCTGGGATCTAAAGCCGATTCAAAGGCTTGCTCCTCTGGAGGGAGGGAGACCTCAGCCCCTCCCTCAGGAATCTCTCCCAGGGTCTGGTGACTCCCAGACCTCATGGCTCTCTCCAGCTCCTTTGCCAAAGCTCTTAAGCGCCTATCAGCGTCTTTCCGGGCCGCCTTGGAGCCTCTGCTGCTGGCAGCTGCCTCTGCAAGGCTTTTCTCAGCCGCTCCCCTTGCAGCCGCTCTCTGGCTGGGGGCTCTCAGCCCGTGACCCTGGGGGGCCACCTGGTGGTTTTCTCTGCCCCTAGGCTGCTGTTGCCGGCTGGTGGAAGGCGTGGGCTCCGCCATTGCCCACCTCTTAAAGCAACAAACCTAGCCTGCAATGGGTTGCTGCCGCCGCTGTTTGATCTGGCGCTAAAAACACGCCCGTCGCTCGTGGCCCGAAAAAACAAAAAAACAAGCAGCCAACTAATTTACGCTGCTCCCTGGCCACTCCTGTCCTAAAAGCCTCCAGCCAGCCGGAGAGGGGCCCCTCTCCGGCCCGGTCGGCAAGGATCGCGGCATCCAACGCCCCCAAACGTGGCAAGGCTGATAGCCTATCTGCCGCTGGGCGTTAATCAAGCCTCCCGAAGGGAAAAGCAAAGAGGAAAAACAAAAATCTTTAAATGCTCACGCTCCTTTTGCGAAGCCGTCTGCTCCGGATGATAGACTGAGCTGAACTGGGGATCTCCAGGAAGTGGAGGCGTGACCAAAAAAAAGGTCACATACTCAGTCTCCGGCCGGAAGAGCAAAAGCTACTACCCACTCCTGGCTTCTCTCTCCCCCGCTCTAGGGAGAATGTTTGGACCAACAGTTTAAAATTTACTTTGAATTACAGTTTGAAAGAAAAAAATTATATGATGATGGTATTTGACTCCAGACAAATGGGTAAAAATGTACAGAAGAACTTCTAACAAGTGTTGGAAATGTAACCAAATTCCAGATACATTTTATCACATATGGTGGTCTTGTATGTAAATCATATTGGATAAACATAATGATAATACAGAAAATACTCAAAATTCAAATATTAATGAAACCTGAAGTTTTTCTTCCATGTATTATGGACAAATCGATAAAAAAACAATTTGGGACTTTATTTTTTTTTCCATGATGAAGGCTGCGAGGATTGTTTATGCCAAGTATTGGAAAGAAAAAGGGACACCGACTGTTGAAGAGTGGATTTTAAAATTGATTGAATTGGCAGAGATGGCAAAATTAATAGCATTGATTAGAGACAATGGTTTGTAGGAGCCTGGAAGCGGTGGACTTTCTCTGTGTTAAGTCCAATAACAGAAGACTTTGAAGATTTTTTTTCTTTTTGAGGTTACCTGTTAACTATTTTCTTTTAAGTGAATAGATGGCGGGTCGACTTGATAGACGGACAATAAATTTCCACATTGGTGACATCTTTTTATATAACATAGTATTTTAGTAAATATGGATGGGAAAATAATAATTAGCTGTAGACCTGTTATGCACCGGGGGGGGGGGGGACATCTCAGACATTTGAAATATATTTTTCAGCATTTAATCAGGGTGGGCATTTTATATTGAATTTGTTAATGTTAATGATATATTTGTTATTTGTTGTAACCACACTTTTTATCATTGTTTTTTGTTTGGTTGTTTGGTCTGCAGTTGATGTCTTCTTTTCCCTTTTTATTTTTATTATTTTTCCCTTATGTATTTTAACTTTGGAGATAAATTTAAAAAATATTTTAAAAAGAGACAATCTTCTAATGATAGAAAATTGGCTGCTTTTTTTTTAAATTGCCCTCAGTGTCTTACAGAACCCCATCACGTTTTAAGGAACCCCACGATTCTGAGTGCAGTTTGAAAAATCCTGGTCTATTATCATGCCAAAGCTTAATAAGCTGGGATAAGCCATTTTCTAAGGCATCACTGAGGATGATTAAAAAGTAAGATAGGAATCCAAAAACTCACCATCATTGTTAAAGTCTACCCAGGTACAGGTGATGCCACCACTGGAGGTACTCTCACTGAAACGTATCAGGAAGGTGCCAGCTCTTTTCCTTTTCAGCAAACGCTTTTCATATTTGCGGCTCACAAATCCCATGATGAGACTAGTCAAATTTGGGAATGGGAAAGATATAGATCAGGAAAAGCCCCACTGTATCTTTTCAAACCCTGGTTCCTACATGCAGAGTCACAGGTTAGTAAACTGCTGTCCCAGGCCAAAAACAAAACCCTCCCTAAACACTGCGCTCTTTTCCTGGCTTCTGCAATCTCAGTTAAGGCCTAGGACACTTATCACCTGATACCACTATCCTGTCAGAGCTGAAGAAGCTTCTTGGATGAGAAGTGAAACGTCTTCAAAAGTAAAAAGAAAAAACAAGAAAGTCCAGCTGCCTCCTGAAAAAGCACCTTTGGGACAACCATGACCTGGATGACTGAGAATCTCTATAGACTTTAAGGTCTAGGACAGGTTTTTTTTTTTCTTTTTAATACTTGGCAACTTTAAAGCATGTGGGCTTCAACTCCCACAAGTCCCAAGCCAGCATACTGCCTGGGGAATATGGGAGATGGAGTCCCCATGTCTTAAAGTTACCAAGATTGAAAAACAGTGGTGTAGGACAACATGGTGCTGAAAACTATGGGAAAAAGCTGTATCCCCAGCCTTCCAATATAAGGTTATGAAGTTCTCTTCCCAAATCCAGGAGAGATGTTGCTACTACCCCGATATTTGGGACTGTCTCCCTAACAAGGAATACAGGTAGTCCTCAACTTACAGCCACAATTGAGTCCAAAATTTCTGTTGCTGAGTGAAAGTTACGTTTCACCCCATTTTACGACCTTTCTTGCCACAGTTGTTAGGTGAATCTGGCTTCCCCATTGACTTTGCTTGTCAGAAGGTCTCAAAAGGGGATCACTTGGCCCTGGGACACTGCAACTGTCATAAATATGAGTGACTTGCCAAGCGTTTGAATTTTGATCCTGTGACCATGGCGATAGCTGTAAGCATGAAAAATGGTCACAAGTCACTTTTTTCAGCGCCGCTGTAACTTGGGACGGTCACTAAGCAAACTGTTGTAAGTTGAGGACTACCTGTGCATGATTTGGCATTTCCCCCCACAGGCTAGCAATAATCAAGAGGTCCTCATTTTTAGCACTTTTCCTTTCTCCCCAATCTTTACTTGTCCTTCCAGAGCTGAAGCAGATGCTCTTGAATCAGGAGTAGGATCCCATCGATCCAGGTCCAGAAGCTGAAATTATTGTCCTCTGGGGAGCTTGCAGTCGCTTCCTGGAGGGGAAAAAAAACCCAGAGGACAGCTAAACAAGGATGCTGGCAGGTGGACAGCAGAAACCCCGGGGGAGCTGTTTCGAGGACAATTCCTTACCTTTGAAAACTGATCCCATGTGATGGTACTCTGTGAGTTCACGCCTGGCCCTTTGATGGGAAGAAAAAAGTAAGGAGAAAAACCACGTAACTGCCTTGATAAGGATGTGAACCCAAGCAGAACCCTTATTTCTTTCAACAGGGCTATTCTTGTCTCACAAGGAGAGTGAAAACTGCTGGGAAGCAGAATTGAAGAAAATTGAGCACAGCCCTCCAATGAATCAAGCATGACTACTATCAATTCTGATTCTACATTCCCAGCTCCTAAGACCATTTATAAATGCCCAATTTTGCCTAAACCTCTCTGCTGAAAAGACAAGAGACAGAATATGCCTGGGCAGGACTTTAAATCCAGACCTGTCCATATCAATGGAATCCCCGCTTCATCTCCATAGGGACAAAACCTCCCATTTTACCACAGAGTTTTTCTCCCAGCATCTTGAGCTGATGGTTATCCAGGCCTCGCTCAGTAGCTGCTGAGAACTGCCAGGACAATACAATGGAAAGCTGGGCCCAGGTGGCAACTGGTGGTCTGGAGAAAAACAGTTGGTTCTAGGAAGGGGGAGGAAAAAGCATTAATAAAGTACTTGATTTTATTTTAAATATGCCCCCCTCTCATGCAAAGGGAATATCTATGAGGAACAGTTTTAGAGACATAATTCATCCCCTTGGGCTTCCCAAGGAAACTGGGACGACGAGACTAGCTTTCTGCAACCTTTTCTTAACAGTTTCCACTAGAAAGTTCTCTGTCCTCAGCCATAAGACCTTTCTCTTACATGCCTGGGGGACATCATATTAGGGAGGGTTGCTTTAAACTCAGACTCTGGAGAGGTTGAATGTATTATTTATTGTGGGATAAGAGTAAAGTGATGGCATCCTGCCATATACGTCTGGCACAGTAGCTGGCTGCTAGAGGACAAGTGAATACCAACGAAGAACGTAACTTGCACTCAAGATCAGCCTTCTTCTATTAGGCTCCCTACTCTCGTTTATATGGTTCTAGAAACAAGAGTTCCAGAGGTGAGGTGCTACCAAAGAAAGTATTCAGAAATGGAAGTTAAGCAGAACTTGTTCAGACGACTTCAGTGTTCTTGAATTGCATATAAGAGGGAGGCATGAGAGAAACGATTCCTTCAGAGAACTTAAGACTAGTGATCTATGGAAGCAGAATGAGAGGCCTTCCCCATCCAAAATAGAGGAAAGTTGGTTCCGATACAAGTGACAAGAAAACGATAATGGCCCATCTGGGTAGAAGAAATTTGGTCTACAGTAGTAGACAGATCATGGCCGCTTCTGAGAAACAGCTGTAAGAAAACAGGTTCTTACCTTAGTATCTCTGCTGAGCATAATAAACCATAAAATGGAAGCCCAAGCACTGGAGATCTGGTTGGCATTGGAAACAATCACCACTGGCAAGGTGGATGTCTGATGATGAAAAAAGGTTAGAAAAGAGGGAATCGAGACAAACGCACCACAAAGGTACTCCAGGGCATTGTACGCTACAAAAGACTTATTGCTGTATTAGTAGGTCCATTCAGTGGCATGAAAGCAAGACCACAATGGATTATAGCCATTCCAGGTTCTCAGGTAGTTCTTGGGGAGGGAACAGTGTAGTGGCAATGCGGAAGATGATAGTTATTTCGAGAGTTAGTAACATATTTTGATTTCTCCTTCATGTTAAGAAATGTCTAGAAATTTAGACTCGTATAGAAAATAGGTGATAATGTTTCTTTATGCATCAATTCTATATAGCTGCCCATCTTATAAGAAACAACAAATGGTGAGTCATTTGGTTTTATAACCACCGAGAGAAGGGATGCATCTTATGCCACCACTGACCAGAAACAGATCAGAGGAGAATCTAGTTAACTAGGTTCTCCCCAAATTCAGTCTAAGTTCCCCCCATGCCATAATAATGGCCACATTAATAGTAACAACAACAACAACAACTTGGTTGATACCTAGGATGCTGGCAGCAACCCGTATCAACCATCAGTGCCAGTCAATATTTGTGATACATTTTTAAATGTTCAGTTGACTGAGTTTCATGTTTAATGAATAAAATAATAATAATAATAATAATAATAATAATAATAATAATAATAATACAGCTGCCTTCCCCTCCTAAATTTAATGGAACCAGGAAGATTCTCTTACCTGTAGCTGGCACTTGATACCTCGATAGCAGTAGTCCAGGGTGAAAGTGATAATGTGCAATTCTTCGGTGACACACAACGATCCCTATCGTCCAAACCCCAGGAGAAAATGAACAGAGGCTGATCAGAGCTCCTGAGACTATTGTGTGCCATGCTTTCAGGTTTTACTGCAGCACTAGCTTATAAGAGCTCCCTTTGTAAGAAATATGTTCTCTTTAGCAGGCAACACATTGGTTTTCTTTATACATTCAAAGAAAGAAATCGGTACAGGGATTCCTCACCTTACAATGGCAATTAGAAGCAGAACGTCCATCTCCAAGCAAAGTGGTCATAAAGTGCAACTACATTGCTTAGCAATGGCAATCCCTGCAATCCTGGTTGCTGTCCTATTGTTAGGTTTCCTGCTGGTTCCCCACAACCAAAGTAAGCGGGGAAGTTAGGTAAGAAGTTCTGTGTTCCAGGCCTGCAGGTAGGTAAATGGCTGCTGCCGGGTGGGGCGAGGAAGTGAGGCGGCATGCAAGAAATGCTGCATGGGTCGGGGAGGATGTGCGAGGCGTGGGTTGGCTGCCCAAGGAGATGTGTGAGAGGCACAGGGAGGATCAGGGAGGGTGCTCAAGAGGATGAAGGGATGCGCAAGAGGCACAGGTTGGGAAGGGTCAGTGAAAGACCAGGCTGGGGACGGTAAGCAACTGTGGGAGGCACAGATCAGGGAGGGTGTGCGGTGTGAACACAGAAATGATGGGGGGTGGGGGGGGTGAGCTTATCCCAGTGATTTGTAACCTTCCCTGCTAATTTCTCCACTGACTTTCTAGGGAGAAGCCAGAAGAGAAAGCTGCAAATGGCGAATAAGGGATCATAGGGTGCTTGACAACCAATTTTAAATGCGAATGGATTGCCAAGCACCCAGATCATGATCATGTGATCATGGGGGTACTGAGATAGCCAGAACACGGAGGACTGGTAGTAACCACTATTCCTTCCACACCTTGGTAACTTGGAACAGTTGCTGACCAAACGGCTATGACCTAAGTCTATCTATATACACAAATGTACACATCACCTAACTCCAGAACCCCTACAGCAGCAATTCTCAACCTGTGGGTCGCGACCCCTTTGGGAGTCAAACGACCCTTTCACAGGGGTCGCCTAAGCACGCGCTAGCCCACCACGCCCCCTTTGTCACCTCATCGTGCGCGGGGAGGGGGCGGGGGTCACGGCGGCGGGGCGGGGGTCGTGGCATTAGGAAGGTTGAGAACCACTGCCCTACAGTAATAGCAAATAAAATCTCCTGCAGCAAATCAGAACCCCATAAAAACAACAAAAGAAGCTGGGATAGACTTGGTTTATATCTGGATAAGGACCTCCCAGGGCTTAGGATACATTGGGAAGTTGAAAATCAACCTGGAAGAAGGCAATGCCTCTTCCGAGAAAACTGCATGAACATATCCATGAGGATACCAGGAGTAGAGCCTGACTGGAAGGAAACTTTACTTTAGTGAAAAAAAATTATACACACGTGAATGTAAGTAAACAGAAGTGTAAGCAATGGGGGCCAAAGATCAGGGAAGTACTGTAATTTGCAATTATTCCTCATTTTTAATTTGAGACGTTTCCCAATTTTTAAACATGTTCTACCACCCTAAGAAGCACATTCTTAACATTTGCTGGGAATGAGATAATACAGCCTCCAGGTATTGATTATTAAGTCCAAACCTGTGGCCAGGTCCACAAGTAATATAGGGCTTCTTTACACTAAACAATCACCTTTTATTTAAATCTCACCTCACTAATCCCTTTGTTGCCTTTCCCTGCACCCGAGATTTTCTGCTCTTTCAATGACTTCGTCAGAGAGAAGAGAAGAGAAAATTTGTATTAATAAGGCTGAAAGGGAACAAAGATCAGATCAGATCAAACCAAATCAATGTATTGCTGAAAGTTTTCTCCAACCTATTGCCTTTCAAATACATCACTTCAGCAGGTTATCTTTTCAAAGAAATACTTATTATCCTATTCAGTTGTACAAACAAAAGAGCCTATTACAAAACAAACCTAGTTTTTATGACTGTGACCCCTTAGAAAATAGTTCTGAAAAAATATTGGACATCTTCTGCAAGCACAGCACCTCTTTGTTGTTCATTAAAGCATGCTGATCTTTTTAGTCTTCCATGAAAGCTTGAAAAAAACCATGCAGCTGCTTTAAAATAAATGAATCATTGATGCTGGACATTTTTAATGCAACTTTTGAAGTAATGGGATCTTTCTTACAGACCAACATAAATGTCTGGAAAAAGAGGTCTGTACTTTAATGAATAGCAGAAAGCTGATGTGAGATCAGAAGCATGTCTTCCAAATCCTTTTTCCCCCCCACCAATTTCAGCTTCTCCTCAACTTCTTCTCTTGCATATTGAATGCTCAAGTTGGTTTTAAAAGATTATTTAAATAAAAGGCTGAAGCATAGCACCAGGGATGGTTTTCACTTACCTTCCCTACCGGTTCGCAAATGTGAGCGCGCACCCTCCACCTCCGCACATGTGCATGGGCACCCGCGCATGCGCTTTACTTGCACGCGAGCCTTCCGCACATGCGCCTGGCCTCAAAAACGTGCACAAATAGGATAGCATAGAGCCGGAGCGGGGCCACCCGCGATTTCCACTACCGGTTCGGGCAAACCAGACAGAATCGGCTGAATACCACCTCTGCATAGCACCATTAATTTATGCAATTGAGAAAAGAAATGTTCTCTGGGGTTGTTTTATGCTCCTGACACACAACAATTTTATCAGAGCATTCATTATTTTAACATCTTTTTAGAAGTGGGGATGTAGCAATAGCAATAGCTCTTAGACTTATATACCGCTTTACAGTGCTTTACAGCCCCCTCCAAGCGGTTCACAGAGTCAGCATATTGCCCCCAACAATCTGGGTCCTCATTTTACCCACCTCGGAAGGATGGAAGGCTGAGTCAACCTTGAGCCGGTGAGATTTGAACCGCCGAACTGCAGCTAGCAGTCAGCTGAAGTAGCCTGCAGTGCTGCACTCTAACCACTGCGCCACCTCGGCTCTGTAGATTATTTGGGCTTTGATGGGCAATGCCATTTTGCTGCTACAGTACCAAATATTGGAACAATGTACTTCCTGAAATAGTTAAACACTAGATTTTTAATGACTAAAGAACAGGTCAAAATTTTGGCCACCTGAACTCCCTAATACATTTTGTGTGTTTGGCAAGGGGACAGAAGCAGTGGATGCAAGACAGGTGGTTGCCTTGGGGCTTGGAAGTACAGGTCACAAAGGGCTCCTCCTCGTCCAACACTTTTTTTCCCTTTAAAAACAAACAAACCTGGATGGGGGCCTGACAGGACCGAGTTAGAAAATCAGCACAAGAGGGAGGGAATAGCTACTGTGTTACCACCTCCTCCCCAAACTGCAGCTCCCAAGTCAGCCATCGACTCAATCCCTTTGTTATGACCTAGTTCAGTGGTTCTCAACCTGTGATCCGCGGATCCCTGGGGGCTGTGATGTCATCACAGGGAGTCCGCAATGGCTTATTTATAAAATTTGTATTTATTTATTTATAAAATTTGTATGCCGCCCAACTCCCGAAGGACTCTGAAGAAATGTTAGGATTTAAATCTTGACTTAAGTCTTGGGAGTCTGTGGCAATGGTCCATGGCTACAAAAAGTACAGATAGTACTTTTTACCTCGACTTACTACAGTTCATTTAGTGACCACCTGAAGTTACAACGGCATTGAAAAAAGTGACTTGTGACCATTGCAGATTCCCTATGATCATGTGATCAAAATTCAGATGCTTGGCAACCGGCATATATTTATGACAGTTGCAATGTCCCAGGGGTTATGTGATCACCTTTTGCAACATTCTGATAAACAAAGTCGATGGGGAAACCAGATTCACTTAACCACCGGGTTACTCACTTATCAACTGCAGTGATTCACTTAACGATTGAGGCAAGAAAGGTCATAAAATGGGACAAAATTCACTTAACAAATGTCTCACTTAGCAGCAGAAATCTTGGGCTCGTTTGTGGTCATAAGTCAAAAGGACTACCTGTATTTAAGGGGGATCTGTTGTGAAGAAAAGACTTGAGAACCACTGACCTAGATGGTTAAGAGTGACCCTTCATGGGTCTGAGATCAACTGCAGCAGGTTTGGAAGCAGCAGGAGCCAAATTTCCTCCTTTGTTCCCGCTCAGCTTCAATTGCTACTGCCTTAGCACCTGAGCCCCCATGGCCCTTTTCACCCAATAATAAGCTGATTCACAGGAGGCATAAAAAAATACAAGTAAACAAAATCTAATTTTCACACTTTCGTCTCCCCCAACTCCCCCCTGACTAAAACGCAACTATGGAAAAATTAAAATCTGCAGGAGTAACATGGAAGGGAAAGAATAAAAAGGAGAAACATGGTGATATTTTAGGTACGTGAAATGAAAAAAAAATGCCTCCCAAATGGAGAACCACTGAATATAGCGTACAAGAAATATAGACCAAATTTCTTATCTGTTGCCAAAATTTAGTAGGATAGCCAAAAAAATTGGTTTCTATGTTGGCAATGGCTAGGTTTCCCCTTTGTGGGGGAATGTTGTACTTCCAGTCCCCCATTCTAGCATTTAAATGGATCCTCTTGCTCCAAGTATCTCCTTCCCATATATCTAAAGGTTCAAATCATCAGCCAATATTTCCATACAATGTACTTAAAATCACAAATGAGTCCTTGCTTTTGGGGATCATCCATCATCAAGGTTTTGGTGCTGGATGTCAAAATATTGAACCTCCGGAACCTTCAGAATGAAAAACAGAGAGTGAGAAGATAGAAATTCAAGGATCAATCACAACACGTGCAATTTCCTGGTGGCCAGAGATAGATATATTTATATTTATATAAAACATGATCATGCCAGGCAAGTATGTATTTAGATATAGTGTCTTGCCTTAACACAGTGGTTCTCAACCTTTCTAATGGCACGACCCCCCCGCAACCCCCCCCGCCGCCGCCAAGTGTCTGAATTTTGGTCACATGACCACGGGGATGCGGCAACAGTCATAAGTCACTTTTTTCAGTCACCGTAGAGCCGGTCACCAAGGTAGCGCGAGGCGCCGCCCACCCACCCGGATGCCACTATTTGGTTTCTTTTACCCTCTGCGCATGCGCAAAGCATTCTGCGCATGCGCAGAGGGTAGAAGAACCCAAATGGCGGCGTCCGGGCTACCAGCTGACGGCGACCTGCAGGCACGGCCGAACCGGGACCTTTTTACCCCTGCAGTGACGGTGGCACCAACATGGCGGGCTAACGCGCGTGGCGACCCCTGTGAAATGGTTGTTCGACCCCCAAAGGGGTCGCGACCCACAGGTTGAGAACCGCTGCCTTAACACATTCATAATAAACTTTTCGAACAGTTGGCAAATTCGGAATTTTGAAAGTAGGTTGTGAATTCTCTCCCAAAGTGGCCGTAATGACCATTCACAAAACAGCTGCCATGGTGAATATGTGACCATGTCACAAATACTAATTTTCCAGGAGGCAAACTCGGGAGGCTCCTTACCATTCCAAGGAACCTTTCTTCCTGTTGACTGGGCACACTCTCAAACAAAACACTGAACTGTAGATACCCATCTTTTTATGTGCAAAAACTGCCCATAGAGTTTATGAAGTATCTAGGGACATTCTTGGGCATCACAATTGTCCCGGAGACTGGCTGTCTGATTTGTAACATCTCATTTAGCACTGTGCAATTTTTAAAATATCCAATAAAGAAATCAGACTGGGAACTTGATGGGAACCAAGGTGAGTTTTTAGATAAGAGAATCTTATCTACTCCTGGTTTACTCAAATTATAGGGCAAGCATACTACTGCCTTCTCCAAAAGTCTCCCCCTCCTCTGTATCCACTGCAGTTTTCCAATCTCAGTTTCTTTTTCAATTCTGCTAGGTAGGTGATTTTGGAGATGGGCCTGAGGGCTGAAGGAAGTTCTTCAAATCTCACATCTATCAATAACCCATTTATCTCTTTCTAAGAAGGTAGTTGAAGGGCCCCACTATGAACTCCTCTTCCATTAACCAGATAAGTAAAGCTTTACAATCTCCAGATTAAGAATCATGGTCCACTGCCCTCCCAGATAGGAAAGGCTCATTATTCCCCATTGCTTTTATTCAGCGATTTCTTACCCGGTCAAATTAGTAGCATCCCTGAAAAAGGTAAGAACAAGGAAGATCAATCAATGGGTGATTTCCCCATGTCTAGGCACCTCCCACCATGCTACAAGCTCCATTAGTAAAAGTAAGATCTTTAAAGCCTAGGGCATTGAGTGTCCAACCCAGCTTGCATGGGCCACATATAAATCACAAAATAAAATTAAAAGTTTACAATCTTGTGGGGCCACATTACTAGTTGTCCAGGGCCGTGTGAGGCCCATGGGCCACAGGTTAGACACACCTGGCCTAGAGGTTTATTTTTAAAAATACTTGTTATTAAAGAGTTTTAATAATAAAACAAATAGAAATTAGGAAAAAAAAGAAAAGAATAGAAAGAAACGAAATACAAAATGTAAAAGGAAAAAAAAAAAGAAAAAACAAAACAGAAAAAAGAATATTTAAAGAAGCAACACCAGATCTTCCTTGCAACAAGTACAAGCAAATTTATATTTTCCCACTTCTATGATATTTATTTATTAAATATATATGCCACCCAGTTCCCCAAAAAGGCAACTCTGGGCGGTTTATATTACACACATAGCTCATTTTTTCCCATAACCTCACCCCGCCCTTGGAACTTTTCACAAATCCAAAAATTGTTGTCATTTCTGACCAAGTATGTCAAAAAGTTCATTTAGGGTTTCTAGAATCTTACAAAAATATTTCTTATTTTAACCCTGACCAAACAAGTCATTTTTATAAAAGGCTAGAGTTTCAGTAGAATTACATACCGGTCAATGTCAATCTTCACCTCCATTGAGTTGTTTCGATCCAGAAGTTTTACCAGTAGTCTGAATCATGGAAATAGCAACCAATTAAAATCCATGTGGTCAAAAAAGAAAGGGGGGGGTGTCAGGTATTTATATTTTCAAAATGAATTGCTTTCCTACTAGTCAAAAGTGTTTCTGCAACATCCTGTTTATTAATACTGTCTTGAGGTATTTTTGCACATTTTCCCTAAATAATCAAATAATATAGCAGTCTTAGCTCACGTGGAATAACTACTCTTTTCCTTGATCTTGGCGCTAAGGTTTATGGAGCAGAGAAAATTCATTCTGTTTTACTATCTAAATCTGCAATTAGATTGTCTCAATCAAAAAATTGTGATCGTAAGAGCATTTGAGAGCTGGAAACAGTAACTGTTCTTCAAAAAGCTTGTTGCTGTTTAGTTGGTTTTTTTTAAATATTGAAGAAGAGGAAGCTACTATTTTTCGGTTTCCAGTTAAAGCTAGCTGGTTCAAAACCCAGCACACAGGCAGTTATGCATATCACACAATTTGAACATGTAACATCTTTTGTCCATGGAGCTGCAAAGGCTGCCAGTTTGCTTCAGAGTTCAACTCAAGGTGCTAGAAATGACCTATAAAGCCTACATGACATGGGACTAGTTTATTTGAGACTACCTCTCCCAAGCTATATCTACCCACCCCATCAGATCCAGCAGGAGAGAAACGTTGTGGGTCTTGTCCACTAAGGAGTGCCACCTGATGAGGCCTGGGAAACCATCCTTTTCTGTCATGGGGCCTGCTCCTTAGAACATCCTGCACCTAAGACTAGAATGGCCCTGATCCTGCTGGCCTTTCCAAAGACCCTGAAAACATGGATTTGCCAATGGGTATAAGGACCAGGGAACGTGGCAGAATGTTGCATTGGTGTGATAGTTAGATACAACTACCTCAGCTATGCGTTTTAGGAATTTACTATGAGGGGATGTTTTTATATTGTTTTTTTTTAAAGTTGTTATAATGTCTTTTTTAATTTGTCTTAATTATAAGCCACCCAGACTCATCTTTATGAAACTGGCAGTTATTGTTGTGGCCCACCAGCGACCCGTGCAGCTGGTTGTGGACTCCGACAGCGAAGAGGCTGTTGTGGTGATGCGCCAGCGGCTTGTGCAGCTGGTACCTGAGTCGGACAGTGAGGAGGTTGGTGGGGATTTGGTGCCAGAGTCGGAGAGTCAGCCAGGGCCTTCAGTATCTCCAGAAGCTCCCATCAGTGACGAGGAAGAAGAGGAGGAGCCTATTCTTAATGCACGGGCACGCAGAGCTGCCAAGAGGCAGGAGTGGCTACTCAGGAGGAGGTCTCCTCGGGAGTAGGGCTTGGGGCTAATTGGCCATGCCCTTAGCCTATTTAAGTAATGACCACGCTCAATCACGTTGCAGGAAACAACTCCGTTCAATCCACGTATTGTCTTGGTCTTTGAAACTCTGGTTCAGCTCTTGATTCCAAACAGCATTATTTCTCCTGCTAATGACTTCTGGGCTTTCTGCCAACCTGTGTAAGTTCGAGTGACTGATACCAGATAGCCTAATTCGTTGGACCTTCTTGCTTCTTTGTGCTTGGACTCTGGCCAACTGTTAAGACGTTAAGGATTTATTTATGATTTCATGGACTTTAACAGACACGACTGCTAAGAGAGTATTAGTAGTTTAACTAGTATTAAACAAGGTTTGTTTGTACGTTGCTTGTGTTGTTTTTCTCGGTTCGGCAGCTGTGACAGAACAGTTATATAGACCTGAATCATAAATATATACTAAATAACCTAGCTCTGTTCTGAGAGAAAGCTACTTTTTCTGAGCACAGATGAACTAGCTCCCGTGTACAGTAATTCTCTAAGATGATAATAACACTAATAACAACAGCAATACTATAAATGTCTGGGACCCACATCCTTTGAACTGGCCCCTTCTAAAATTTTCAGTTTCCTGCCCAAAACAGTCTCCAGGAATAGCCACTGTTGGAGTAAGGATTTCCTCACCTGGCCCGGACGGAGAACTTGTGGTTGGTTCTTAGCACCAATGGACGTTTGTTGGGAACTTGCATCTTAGGCTGTACCTCCACCACAAAAGCACTGGCAAAAGCAGAGCAATGTTAGTCTTCTACAACCCATCCATTCTTGCCCACCTCCCTGTAACATTCCCTTACTGGCAGAACCCTTCCCCTCCCTTGTCACCTTTTCAAGAGGCAGATTATTTGCTCCTGAAGCCCCTTGACCAGAACGGGCAACTTGTCCTTGAGAGGATCTGTCTGGTAAGTCACCTTTTCATACATCCCATTCAGCATCTTTAATAGGTGCAGCAAGTGGAAGAGGATCTCAGCGTTCTTAGTAAACCTGCAATTCAGGAGGAAGATCAGTGGATAACAGGACTCTCTATGAACAAGCTGTGAGAACAGGGGTGCAGAGATCTACAAGAGTCAAAAAACAAAACCCTAACTAGAATTCCTGAACAGGGAAGCCTGAAACTAAATAGACTGCAATTCCTTTCAATGGCTTCGATAGGGAATTCAGGGAAGAAAGTGAGTGGCAGCTCATTTTGTGACGTTTTGCCACAGTTACTAAGCGAATCACTCGCAGTTGTTAAGCAATCTTGGCTTACCCCAATGATGTTGCTTGTCAGAAGCCAACTGGGAAAGTTACAAAAGGTGATGATCACCTGACCCCCAAGACAGTGCAATGTCATAAATACATGCCAGTTGTCAAGTGCTCGAATATTGTTCGTGTGACCATGGGGATGTTACAACAGAGGTAAATGTGAAAACCGGTCACAAGTCACTTTTTTCAATGCTGTTGTAACTTCAGACAGTCACCGAACGAATGGTAGTAAGCCGAGGACTTACTATAATGTCAAACTTGATTTCATTAGGGTTGTGTTTGACCTCAAGGGGGCCGGGGGGGGCATAGCCAGGATGGGTAGGGCCAGCTCAACATCACTCATGTCAGGGGCGCCTGTGGTGGCCCGAGCGCTCTGCCAGCGAAAACAGGCTCCCGAGCTCCGTTTTCGGCTGCAACGGCCTCCTGCAACTCTCTGCCAGTGAAAATGGAGCTCCCGAGCACCGTTTTCGCTGGCAGAGGCACCGCGGGCTGGATCTAAGGCTGTTTCCAGGGCGGCCCTGCGGCCAGATCTAAGCATCCCGCGGGCCGGATCCAGCCTGGGTCTTCAGTTTGACACCCCTGCTGTAATGCATTTCTTCAAAGGGATCGTTGTATAGAAATGTCTCATTAAAAACAAGTAACTGGCCCATATGGATCATTGCCATCATTACCACTTACCATTCTTCCAGACGCCGTAAGCTGGTATCACATTTCTCTCCAATGCAAGCTAACCGCTGACGATTTTGCCATGCTGATACCTCCTCCAGAAGTAAATCTCTTAAAGTAGCAGAGCGTCCGAGAAGTTCATGGATTTGGCTCAGCATCTCCTGATTAAAAAAACAACAAGAAGCTGAATGTGTTAATTGATTTATTTTATTTTATTTATCAATTTTTATAACAGCTTACCTCCCTCACAGAGCAACTCCGGGCAGTGTACAGATATAATACGAAAATGTGAAAACAGTATATAAAATTGAAAAAAAGGCAATGATGAATTAATATGTTATCATAAATAATTTTGTTATCAATAGTTAACAGGTAGTCGGCACTTTACAACTGTAATTAAGCCTGTCACAGATTCTGTTACATGTGCCCAGGTCAGTGGACTCCAAAACCCCCAAGAATCAACCCAAACACACCTGGCCTCTAGGCAACACACACTCAAAGGCTAATAATACTCACTCAGGCACTACCACGCTTCCCCAATTCTACTACAACACCTGTTCCTCCACTACTTCTCTTTGTGAGTTCTACTTCTGGAGAACTATAACCATTTCCCTTAGACTTCTTCAGGCTGTTTTAGTTTCCCAAACATACATAAGCCATCTTCTCTCTCACTCCTATATCAACACCACAACATCCAGCTGCCCTTCTGCTCAGCTTTTATACTACATATTACAGGCAGTCCTCGTCTTACAACAGTTCATTTAGTGACCGTTCAAGGTTACAACGGCACTGAAAAAAGTGACTTATGACCGTTTTCCACAGGTATGACCTTTGAAGCATCCTCACGATCATGTGATCAAAATTTAGACCCTTGGCAAGCGGCTCATATTTATGACGGTTGCAGTGTCCCGGGGGTCGCGTGATCCCCTTTTGTAACCTTCTGACAAGCAAAGTCAGTGGGGAAGCCAGATTCACTTAACAATCAGGTTACTAACTTCTCAACTGCAGTGATTCACATAAGAACTGTGGCCAGAAAGGTCAAAAAATGAGGCAAAACTCACTTAATAAACGCCTCACCTAGCAACAGAAATTTTGGGCTCAATTGTGGTCGTAAGTCGAGGACTACCTGTACTGGGTTGGCTAGGGAGAAGTCTTAAAGGAGACAGGACACCAGCAGCCCAGGTGCTGGCCATTTTGCAGGCAGCCTGTCCTCTCACACCTGGCAATTAAAGTCATGACAGTCATAAAGCGGGTGACAGGATTTTATGACCTTTTTTGCACGGTCCTTAAGCAAAACTATTGTTAGTTATGGGGCAGTTTTTGCCAGAAACCAGAACTAAACGACAGTTTCCAGCAAAACTGCAATAAATCGCAGTCATGAGTCCTCAGGGCAGTGCAAACTGGGCTGGTTGCTGAGCACCCAAAATGCAGTCATGTGACTGTGCGGGACAGGCAAGGGTGACATTGGAACTTCAAAACCAAGTCGTAAGTAGCTTTGTGGGGGGGGGGGCTGTCATAACCTTGAATAATAGTTAAGTCGTAATCAAGGACTACCTGTGTATTTCCATGTATGGCTTTGGTTAAAAAAAAATGTAGTTGCATCTTTTAAGACATGCAGTATGTTTTTGCATTAGTAAGTTCAAATCCCCTGCTTTTGCAGCGTTTGAAATTTACTGAAATTAGAACTTCATTAAAAAAAAAAAGGCTATGAAAGGGGGGCGGGAAATCATGCTACTGTATGGCCAGTACTCATACTCACCAGGCGGAAGTGGTTCAACTTATTTAACATGCTTTGTAAGTTCTCAATCCGTTTGGCCCGAATAGGTTCACTACCGGGAGTGGTGTTTTCTGCAAGAAAAGAAGGTGCTTTAGAGGAGGACTAATGCTGAACCTGTTCTCATATTGAGTGTTGGTTGCCAAGAGTGCTGGTTCTCCAAAGCTGTCTATGGTTTTGAGGGAGCCATTGAGTCCCTCTGAACTTCCTGTCTGAAAAGAACAGACAGGAAGCAGGATTCATCTCTAATAAGGAGCTGTTTAGGATGGGTGATTTGACTCCCTAAGCCGACTGCGGTACAACAGGATCTGCAGTAGGGCCCGAGGATGACATCCTCTAGCAAATTTCAAACATCTGGATTGGGATGAAGCGGCATCTTTCTCTAACACCAAGCTTATGTACCCTCCTGAAAATAAGACCTATCCTGAAAATAAGCCCTAGTATGTTTTTTTTACGCGTGTGCCTAATATAAGCCCTATGCCCAAAATAAGCCCTACTTAAGAGCCTGCACAGCCGGCTGGCCATCCATTCCGTCTGGTTGCTCACAGTGCCGCAGCCACAAGGTGAGGCAAGGTGGTGGTGGAGCTGCCCCACGTGTCCTCCATCAGCCTACCTCAGGGCCCCTGCAGCCAGGCCATCCACGTCCTGATACCTGCCTCGCAGCGGTAGTAGCACTCGCAGCCATGTGCAGCAGGAGCCCACGTGGCTGCCGGCCCACTTCTGCTTGCTTGTGGCCGTAACGGAGCAGGAGGCCGAGCGGCGTGCTGATGCCACGGCCGCGAGATGAGGCAGGTGTCGGGGTGTTGATTGCCTGGCTGCGGAGGTGCTGAGGTAAGCCGGTGCAGGGCGCATGAGGCAGCTCCACCCCCCACCTCGTGGCTGCGGAACTGGTGCGTCGCTCGGCCTCCTGCTCCTTTGTGGCCATGAGCAAGCAGAACTAGTGGGCCTCTCGTACATGGAATAAGACACCCCCCAAAAAATAAGCCCTAGTGCTTATTTTGGGGCCCAAAAGAAAATAAAACCCAGTCTTATTTTTGGGCAAACACGGGTATATAATGAACTTTCACCCTTATCCTACACCAGAGCTACAGATATTCACCACTATTGCAAATACATAAATAGCTTTAGCTATTTTCAGGTGATTTTCAAGGGAGAAGTGTACCATTAAGAAGCTGTATCCTTGGATGACCTTATTCAATATATTGCAGAGTCCCTCAAGGCTCTTCAGCAATTTCTTTGGAAAGACTTCACCATCCATCATCAATGTACAAAAAACCCTGCCCTTTTCCCATCATAGTTTCCAAATAAAGGAGCTTCTCGTTAGTTTCCTCACCTAAATGCATGTGTGTCCGAAAAGAAAAATCAAAATTATCCTGCAGATCGTCGTGTTGATCAATTGAACATTTCAGACCCTGTGGAATACAGCCAGACGTCAAAGTACAGACCAAGCAAGGAGTTTTGAACAAGTATAACAATTAGTAGGACACACTGAAAAGACAGGACCTCAGGATGAATCTCCATTCTGTGATGCACAGCTAGAACCAACAGCAGGGATGCAATCAGTACAAAGGAGGCCAGTCAGGAACAGCATTGCACTCCATTTGGAGCATCCCAAAACAAGTTTGTGCCAATAAAATTAGTTTGCTTGTTTGTTTTTTGGCTTCCTATTCAAAATGAAATGTCTGTTTACATTTCTACTCTTCCGTAACCCCCAAAGAAACTCCGAACTGTTTGGGAGACTAATTTTGACCCACTTCCTGGTATATGTTTCAAGATGCAAATGAGAGATTTCTGGGAGACAAAATGCTCCTGTCTTTACCTTTAAGCCCCTCATTCCTCAAGGGTTTGATTAATAATGAACCAAACAATAGGAATATCCTTCTAATACAGCGGTCCCCAATCTTCGTTGCCTGGCGGCCCGGCTTGGAGGGGGGGGGGAAGAGGGGAACCAGGCCGTTCGAGCGGCGGGCTGGTGCGCACGTGCAAGCACACTCAGCTTGACTGCAAGGCTGTAGCCTATGTGGAACTGGGCTAAGGCAGCCTGGCACGCACACACACACGCAGCTCCACTCGTGTCTGCGCGCCGACCCACTACTGTTGCTAGTGGAGCTGCCTGCACGCATGCGCATCGGCCTGCCTCTCACGTGGCCCAGTTCTGAATAGGCCATGGCCCGGTAGTGGGCTGCGGACCAAGGGTTGGGGACCCTGTTCTAATATATAATTTGAATAGCTGCTAAATTAATTTCACCTTCCTGTATCTGTTATATAAATGAAGTACAAATATGGGAATAGAATCATAACAACATAAAAATGAAATAGCTTGGTTTAAACATCACACATATTTCCGTTTTGTTTTAATCACGGTTAGTTGAAAAAGCCAGTGGTCTAGTGCATATTATGCCAAGTTATAACATTTGCAGATTATTATAGTTGTGAATCCAGCCAGTGTAGTTTGCAAACCTCGATTTAGGGTTTAGAATTGCATTAACTCAGCCACTGTTAGCTCAAGCACAGTTCAAGCAGGCCATGGTAGTTAGTATAAAGTGTGATCTAAGCCATGCTATGGCTTGCCTCAACCTGAAATGATGTATCTAGCAACCTAGAATTTTGCAGGAAAGGGTTAAAAAGCACTGCCAGGCCTCCCACTCTCACCTGAATTGTCTTGTGCATCTCCATTAGTCGCTCCTCAATCTTATGCTGATGGCTGATAAGCACAGGGGAATCAGATGGAGGATCCACACTTGCCTGAAGAGAGAGGAAGAGAAAATACACAAACATTGCTAACTCATTTATATGGATCATCACTGAAGGGGCTTCCCCCCCCCCCAAATTCCTGTTGTTAAAAGAGACACCCTGTATCTTGCTCAAATCCTCAGTTTTTCCCCCTACCTTTATAGCACTGCTATTTTATATCATTCTTTTATTCCTATTTTTCTTTTCCCTATCACAGCACAACAACGACAAAATTTTCTCCTCTCTGTCTCTGGATTTCCCTTTCCAATTCAGTGTTGAATTGCCCAGTGAAAATGTTCATCCAAAACAAACGTAAAATTAAAAGCTTGGGATGCATTTTGCTTTGGTGCAGATCTCGGGAGAGGAGAATGTACTAAAATTATGCTGGAAGTGTGATGCTGGTGGAATAGAAAATACAGCATTAGTGTTTGCAAATTACTCCTATCCTAAGTCCACCTTCCCAGGAAAAACAAACTTTCCACAAACACAGAAACATTTGGCCATAATAAATATGGATTAAAACACTAGAAGATAAGTCCGAGCACCCAGCAAAACAACACATCAGTTCCAAGAAGATAGCCCTTGATTAATTCAAAAAGCTATTGTCTTTGTAATGCGAAGTCTCATGATCTCATCATTCCACCCTCACTGAACACATGACCAGTCAAATACACTGCTGTAAGCCATCTAATTTTATTGAATTCATCATATGTATACCTTAATTTGCATAAGTCTGCATACAGAGGGGGATCCCTAACCGTTTCCAGGTTTAGCAACAGCTGCCTTCACCACAATAATAAACCAATTCATACTTCAGGAGAATTATGGGTGAGTTACTGATTTAAAACAAACTGTTCGGGAAATTGTCACTTTGTGACCATTTCTCATCAAGAGTCATCTTGGAGGGGAGATGAGTGGCATAGAAATGTAATAAATAAATAAATAGGGAGGGGATTTTTTTCCCCCGATGGGATGGGACGGGCATTTATTCCAGGTAGTCCTCAACTTACAAACAAAATTGAGCCCAAGATTTCTGTTGCTAAGTGAGACATTTGTTCAGTGAGTTTTGCCCCGATTTATGACCTTTCTTGTCACAGTTGTTAAGTGAATCACTGCAGTCGATTAGTTAGTAACCCGGTTGTTATGTGAATCTGGCTTCCCCACTGACTTTGCTTGTCAGGAGGTCGCAAAAGGGGATCCCGTGACCTTGGGACACAGCAACGGTCATAAGTATGAACCTGTTGCCAAGCGCCTGAATTTTGATCATGTGACCATGGGGACGCTGCAAAGGTCGTAGCGATGAAAGATGGTTTTTCAGTGCCGTTGTAACTTTGAACAGTCAGTAAATGAACTGTTGTAAGTCGAGGACTAAATTTTATAAACCAATTCATATTGCAGTAGAATTATGGGTTGGTTATTGGTTTAAAACAAACGCTTGGGGAAATTGTCACCTTCTGACAATTTGTCATCAAGAGCCAACCTTGTAGGGGAGAATGAGCAGCATAGAAATTTAATAAATCAAATAAAATAAATAAATTGGGAGTGGATTTTTTTTTTCCTTTGCTGGGATGAGATGGGCATTTGGTAAATCAAGGCTGACCAAGTATTGCTAGATGGAGAAGACTGTGTTTTGTGACTGCACAAGGCAGGCAGAAGAAGACCAAGCAAGTTTTCGTTTTTTTACCTGAGAGGCAGAAAAGGCTTCAGTCAGAATTGCTTTCTCCTGTCTCAATAGAGCATCAATGGCAATCGCTAGTTCCTGGGGATGTTCTTGATACTTGCTCTGGAAGGCAGGGCACAGCAAGATAGAAAAGTGTAAAGCTATACCCAAATAAAAACTTTTTATATCATCTGCTGCCAAGAACACCAGACCTTTTTGGAATCACCACTTGCAGGTCATCTGGGTAGCTCTAGTGAAAAACGAGATATAATCTTTGGTTTCTTGTTTCTAGGCAGATCTCCACTGTCACTAACTAGATTCTTTTTCCTACCTGAGGTATGAAATCTCACCAGGATAGCAAGAGCACTTAGACTTATATACCGCTTCACCGTGCTTTACAGCCCTCTCTAAGCGGTTTACAGAGTCAGCCTATTGCCCCCAACAATCTGGGTCCTCATTTTACCGACCTCGGAAGGATGGAAGGCTGAGTCAACCTTGAGCCTGGTGAGATTCGATCTGTCAAATTGCAGGCAGCCGGCAGGGGGCAAAAGTAGCCTGCAGTACTGCATTCTAACCTCTGCGCCACCGCAGCTGTCCTCATGGCCATCATATGAGTGCAGGAAAGGCCCACATGGCAACTAAGAGTTCCCCAATAAATGCACAAATTTTGTCTCTCTTGGTCAGCAAGGATAAGGGTCTAAACTACATAGGTCAGTGTTTCTCAACCTTGGCCCCATTAAGATGTGTGGAACTTCAGCTCCCCGAATTCCCCAGCCAGCATGATTGGCTGGAGAATTCTGGGAGTTGAAGTCCACACATCTTAAAGTGGCCATGGTTAAGAAACATTGACATAGATGGTTGCACTTAAAAAGTGTCAAGCTCTTTTATACTTCAGTTCTTCCTCCTTTCTTGATATCTTGAAGGGAGGCTCCCATCTCATTCTGACCCTTTCCCGCTGTGCAGGAACACACACATACGTGTTCTATGCATACCGATAGATGCAGTTTGGAACGGCGCAAGTTGTGCTTGAGTAACATGTTAGCATTGTTCTCTTCGCCCAACGCCAGACGTCCGATCTGATCATCCAGTGAGGACAACATGGTATGGAAAAGACAGCAGGCTTGTGAGGGGTCCAATTCTACTGCTTGGCTCCTAAAAGCAGATAATGGAGAGAATGCAAAGCAAGACTCAGATGGCCTTGGCTGAGATAAAGAGAAAGTCATTGCCAAAAAAGGCACCCCATGTAGTTTTGGAGGTGGGGAAGGAAGGAGATTGTTAGTAGTCAGAAAATGGAACCATAGCAAACCAAGTCTTATATCTCTTGGGTCACAAGTTAGATAATATAAGGCCCTGAGGAAAAAAAATGGCATAATGGTTAAGGCACTCAATTAGAAACTGTGAGTTTATGAGATCTAGTCTTGCCTTAACCACAAAGCCAACCCCTCTTTCTCAACTCTGGGAAGGAGGCAAGGGGAAACCACTTCTGAAATCTTGCCATGAAAACTATAGGGACTAGTCAAGGCAATTACCAGGAGACAAGGTTTGAGTCGTCAAACCCATAATTTGGCAATATTTTAATGAAGTTCCTAAACTTATAGCTAAGGCAAGAAAGCGCCACAGACCTGCTTACTTAAATGAAGCATAATAATCTTATAACTCTTAACATATATTTGCTCTTTCTCTGACAATGGTGAAGAGACTGTAACCTACCAGATTTTTAGATTAATAAATGTTCTTAGATCTTTAAATCCTCATGTTTAAGGATTTATCTATCTGACAGAACTTTTGGATAGGCTTCTCACAGGGGTGAAATGCTACCAGTTCGGGAGAACCGTTAGCGGACATGTGGCCTGGTTCACCAAACCGGTAGCAACGGCTGGCTGGCCACGTCCCCGAACCAGTCCCCTGGTCGCCGCTCGCTCACCCTGCCCCGCCCACTCTGCTCTGCAGCTTGCCTGCCTGAAGCGCTGCACCCCAGATCTGCCTGCCAGGTAAGCCTGCGAAGTCGCGGCCCCTGCCCCCCCCACACCATCCCAGCCTGCCTTCCCTACTCCATTCCCCGCGGCCTGCAGCCCTGACATGCTTTCCTGCCTTCCACGTGGCCTTCCGGGTGGTCCCCCCCCCCCGCT
>QLTV01003098.1:2103-14987 GCA_003457575.1 Thermophis baileyi
ATATAGTTTTGTATCATCAGCATATTGTTGATACCTCGCCCCGTGTCATCGGATGATCTCACCAAGTGGTTTCATGTAGATGTTAAATAGCAGGGGAGAGAGGACCGAGCCCTGCGGCACCCCGCAAACGAGGGGTCTAGGGGTCAACCTCTGTCCTCCTGCCAACATCGACTGAGACTGACCAGAGAAATAGGAGGAGAACCACCGTAACACGGTGCCTCCCACTCCCAACTCCCTTAGTCGTCCCAGAAGGATACCATGATTAATGGTATCGAAAGCTGCTGAGAGGTCAAGTAGCACCAAGATAGAGGAATAACCCCCATCTCGGGCTCGCCACAGATCATCCATGTCCTCCTTTATATGAGGTCTCCCTTGTCTAAGCTGATTATTTCTTGTAATGAACTGCAATTTTTCAGAAATAATACAGAAGGATGCCATGATCAATGGTATCGAAAGCTGCTGAGAGGTCAAGTAGCACCAAGATAGAGGAATAACCCCCATCTCGGGCTCGCCACAGATCATCCATGTCCTCCTTTATATGAGGTCTCCCTTGTCTAAGCTGATTATTTCTTGTAATGAACTGCAATTTTTCAGAAATAATAGAAGTTTTTAAAAATTAATTCAGAAATGAATTTTGGGCATTCATCACAAACAAGTCTGTGACAAATGAAATGAAGTGAAGATACAAGAATGCAGAAAACAAGGATCTTTGTAATATACTTGTATACACTAGATACAAATACATACTGTACTATCATGTCTAGTTATGAAAACAAACATAAGAGCCACAGATGACATGGGTTTAAAGTAATTAAAGAAGCTCCATGATTTTTCAGCCTTGCACCTCTCAACTGCTTGTCTTCCATGTGTATTGTAAACTGGTTAAAAATTAAGCCATCTTATCAGATCCTTTTCTGGATTTCAACCCTTTCCATTCCTTTGACCAGAAAGATGGCTTGATATTCAGTCTGAACTACATTTACAATGACTCGTGGTTGGTGGAGTTCCTGCTTCTTTACCCTTCTTTAACCCCTTGTTTTACCTTCTTGATAAAACAAAATGATTGTATAGACTTGTATATTTTTTAAAAAATGAAGTGATGGACAGTGATCAATGACTGGAGTAGGGATCCCAAGTTGCATGTAAGATGTCCAAACTTTTTTGTACAGACAGTGCTGCTGTTATATTACAGAGCAATATTGGATTTACACAAGCTATTAAAATGATACTTCACTATGGCAAGAAAAACCATCTGGTACAATTCCAAAAAAAGAAAAAAAAATCCTGTTTGTTGCAGGAAAGTCAAATAGCAAAGCTGAATCAGAGAAGGGAATAAGATTGGCTTCATAAATTATCTTCAAATATTTGAGGTGAGTTTTTACTCCAAATGGACCTGGAGCACATATCATGATTGTTTAACACATCTAGTCTCCAGATGGTCACTGCTTTTAAGCACCTCTTCTGTAATGAAGGAGGACAAACTAATAATACCTGCTGCATTAAAACTTTCTAAAGTCAAATCTTTGGCCCAAATCCTACATGGCACACAGGTTCAAGTCAAGAAAGACAAGCTGGAGAAAATGCAAGCAAAATTCTTGAAAGCCATATTTGCTGCTTCTAACAGGAATGCTGCAGTTACTATTAACTGCAGTTACTATTCAATATATCATCAATATATTCATGATGTATATACTATATTAGATGTAATATCCATCAATATTAAATTATTAGTGGCTATTTTAACATAATATATGACAATAATGGAACAGCCATATTACAATCATTAGATTTGGAAGATATTTTAATAGCGTGTTTCTTTTTTCTTTCTTTTTTCTCCTTTCCTGGTCCTCCTCCTCCCTCCTCTTCCTTATTTAGTAATTATTTGGAACCATGTTAGCTGTTGACTTGCATTATTTAGTTTTTTATTATATGGTTAAGTTTGAATTGTCTGAATTGAATCTACATCTGTTCTCTTCAAGAAAGAGTCTCTCTCTCTCTCTCTCTCTCTCTCTCTCTCTCTCTCTCTCTCTTGGACATCCCATTCTTGGAACAACCAAAGATCTAATAAGTGATCAGGGAACTTTTTTTTCTGGAGAGCTGGGAATTTTGTAAGATGGGATTTGGGGCAATTGATGAAAGTTTAATTTATATATATATATATATATATACATACACCCTGTTTCCCCCAAAATAAGACATCCCCTGATAATAAGCCCAATCGGGCTTTTGAGTGCATGGCAATAAGGCCAAGCGCTTATTTCAGGGTTCAAAAAAATATAAGACAGGGTCTTATTTTCAGGGAAACACAGTATATACACACTGATACTGTACTATGCTCACAGCATATGCTACTGAACAGCTATTGTGTTTTGCACGTTACCACTTCTACAATGACTAGGTTACAATAGACTGCAAAATGAGATGAGAGATGATGCCGTGGAAGAAATATTCTCAGCAGTCCTGTCCTCACTGTCTCTAATGACTCCAAGGAAATTGACTCTACCCAAATGTTGAGAAACTGTTTGCCAGGAAAGTGTCCTCCTGGGACATTGTCCTCTCTTACTTCAGTTAGTCATATAACAAATATATCACCTTTCTTTTGAATGAGTAAAATACAATGTCTTCAGAAGTTTCCTGCAGCATTTTAAAACAGGGCTTCGCAGAAATAGTAAAATCAATGATTTCCTCAAATGCAGCAGAAACCTATTAACCCTGTAAACTTAGGCAGATATGTATACTTTGATGTCAATGTTTATAAAGGTCAACCAATATCCTGAGCAGAGTAATGACACCCCTGATGTCCAACGTTGTCTCACTCTTGACCAATGGCACAGTTGGTTGTGATATCCAAGCTGTAGACATGTATAAGTTGAGAACCTTTTATTTATTTATTTCCAATAGATAAATAGCCACTTATTTAAACTTATTCATTTGTGCTTCCTATTATATCCACAATTTCTCTGATAAAAAGAGTGTTGTTGTTGTTTTTAAAAAACATCTTTTAAGATTGGTGATGCAAATGGCTTGGGGGGGAGGGAAACCCCACACCCCTTGAGACAGGAGAAAATGACCCAAAGTAAGATGGGTGATAGAGAGAATTCAAGGGCACCATTGTCTTGATAGGAGAGAGATGAACAGACCTCAATTAGCCACATAGTTTTCTTTTTAAAGAAAAGCCTGACTCCAACTGCTGTACTACTTCCACCTTCTGTGGTTTGGTAGGTCTATAGCTTAAGGAAAATTTCTAGACTCTATTCTTCTATATTTTAATTTTCATGAAAAAGAAATAATTATGAACCAATTCAATATTTTTACTGAAATAAGTATTATTAACTTTTTTCCTTTGGCAATCTTCACCTGCCGCTACAGATCCAAACTGACTTGTAATGTTTATTGCTTGGTATATAACATTAAAGATAAAGAAACAACAACTATCTTTTCACTACCAGGGTCTAGTTTTCTTTTGCTTTATTTTTGGAAGGGCAGCTTCATAAAAGAGATCTACAAATTTAAAGAGCTAGCTTTTTGTTATGTACTAACTGTCAGTACATGGTTTCACCCAGGTCCAGCATTTGAGCGGGAGAATGCTCAAACGCTATTGGCTGTTCTATCTGACAGCTCCCCCCTATAAATAGGGCAAGCTGTCAGACTACTGTTGCTGGTTGTTCTGAGCAGTTGCTGAATAAAGAGCTTTCTGAAGTCTGTCTCCTGTAATCAATCCCACTACTTAACAGTGGCGACGAGGGTTTGGGACCAGGAGAACGAAGACGACCCTCTCAGGCACCGCAACCAGCCAGGCAGTCCCACCGGGTTCTGCCTAGTCTACAGAAATGTCTGCTTTCCACCCACCTGCACCGTTCGACCCTGCCAAGGAGAAGGGGAACTCATACATGCAGCGTTTTGAATGCTTCCTCATGGCAAATGACTTGTTGGGTCTGACGGATAATAGAAAAAGAGCGTTGTTCCTAAGTCACTGCGGCCCCGAGGTGTTTGACACCGTGGAGTCGCTGTCAGACCCAACCCCGGTACACACCGTACCGTGGCACGTCCTTCAGGCTACCCTGAAGACGCACTATGCGCCCACCCCGTCCAAGGTTGTTCGGCGCTACGAGTTCCGGCAGCGGATGCAGCAGGAAGCCGAGACGATAAATCAGTACATCGCTGCCCTCCATAAGCCTTCCGGCCACTGTGAATTCCGCGACCTGGAACAACATCCTGCTGGACCAACTCATTTGTGGTGTGCAGGACATCCGTCTACAGCGCTGGCTCCTGGCTAAGCCCAACCTCACCCTGGCTACTGTGCTGGACGAAGCCAGGGCTGCAGAATCTTCGACAAGGCCGCGGAGTCCCTGCACCATTTTGCCGCCACCAAGAAAAAGTCTCAGCCTCCTTCATCCATGCACAGGGGCATGCTCGACGAGCAAGATAGCAGTGATGACGATGTCTGCCGCACTGACCACAGGTGCCCGCCTGTTGCTAAAGACTCTCAAGCTGTCTGTGCCAGCTGTGGCATCTGAGGGCATCATGCCGATTCCGGGACGTTGTATGCCAGTGATGCAAGAAGAGGGGGCATTTGGTGCGAGTTTGCCGCACCATTTTTCCCGCCAAAGACGCGCATGCGCAGGACTCTGCTCGCAGCGAGCTGTCAAATTGCTACTTGTGCAAAAATTGAAGATCGTGCAACAAAGCCTCCGTGCAGCAACCCTACATCAACCAAACGTGGGTTGCCAGGGCCAGCTGCCCAAGCAAGAAAAAGCTGAAAGTTACTGTCTCCATCGACGGCACACCAATCTCTATGGAGATTGACACTGGCTTGGCAGTCTCCATTGTGGCCTGGCAGACGCTGAAACTCGCCCTTCCGAGTCTCCGGTCTACCCGCCTGCAGAAATCGTCCATCCGCCTGTCTGACTACCAGGGGAACCGGATCCCTGTCATCGGTCAAGGCCTGTTCCAGATCAAATTTAACCAGTTCGAGGGACCTCTCCAGCTCACCGTGGTCAACAGCAGCCTCCCTAGCCTCCTGGGCCTAGACTGGTTCGACACGCTCGGCCTGGGGGTGACCGGCATCAACGCCATCGGGACCGCAATGACCTGTTTGATGAGTTCCAGGACATCTTTAGTGAAGGTTTGGGCAAGTATGTGGGGACTCCAATCTCTTTCAGCCTTGACCCTAAGGTAGCCCCCATACGGCTTAAGCCCAGGCGGGTCCCTCTAGCGCTGCAGCCAAAGATAGACAAAGAGCTGCACAAGCTCATTAGGCAGGAAATCCTGGAACCAGTCGACCATGCAAAATGGGAGACACCCATAGTCACCCTCGTTAAAGGAGACGGCAGCATCAGGATTTGCGCAGACTATAAATGCACATTAAACAAGGCATTGCAACAGAGCACCTATCCTGTGCCAATTGTGCACCATCTACTGCACTCCCTGGGCCCTGGCCTCCTGTTCGCCAAACTCGATCTGGCGCAGGTGTACCAGCAGCTGCCAGTAGATGGCGCTACTGCAGAGGCACAGACCATTGTGACTCACAGGGGAGCTTTTAAATGTCATAGCCTGCAATTTGGGGTTAGCGTGGCCCTGGGGTTGTTCCAGAGTGTAATGGAACGACTGTTGCAGAACCTCCCTGGGGTAATGCCCTATTTCGATGACGTCCTCATCTCTGCCTGTGACCAGGACCAGCTCCGCTGTCGAGTCAGAATGGTCCTGTCAAAACTGCGAGCTGCAGGGCTTAAGGCCAAGCGCAGCAAATGCTTGCTGGGGGTGCCGGAGGTAGAATTCTTAGACTACCAAGTAAACGCCGATGGCATCCACCCCACGGAAAGCAAGCTCAGGGCCATCCACAAGGCCCCAGCCCCACAAAACCAAGCCAAGCTCCAAGCCTTCCTTGGGCTCCTCAATTTTTACAGTCTGTTCCTGAAAAACAAAGCCACCGTAGTGGAGCCACTCCACAGATTGCTAGCCAAGAACACTCCTTGGGTGTGGGGCCCCATAGAAGCTGCAGCCTTCAAAGCTGTCAAAAAGCTTTTGACCAATGACAGTTTCCTTATTCAGTATAACACAACCCTGCCATTGGTTCTCGTGTGTGATGCTTCCACAGTGGGCGTCGGTGCCGTCCTTAGCCACAGACTCCCAAATGGCACCGAGGCCTCTGTCCAGTGCGGAGAGGAATTATAGCCAACTGGACAGGGAGGCATTGGCTGCCATGGCAGGAGTAAAAAAATTTCACGAATATTTGTTTGGGAGGGATTTTGACTTGGTTATGGACTACAAGCCTCTTTTGTGGTTGCTCGCTGGGGACCGTCTCACTCTGGCTGCCCTGTCTCCCCGTTTCGCCCAATGGGCCATTTTTCTCTCAGCCTATTCTTATCACCTGGCACATCAGCCAGGAAAGAACATGGCAACGCGGACACTTTGAGCAGGTGCCCATTGCCCGATTTGCTCACTGACATTGCCCCGGACGCTCCGGTCCTCCTAATTGACTTGGCAGACTCTGGGTTGGTCACCTCAGCAGAGGTGGCTAAGCACACGGCCAAAAACCCCTCACTCAAAACTGTGTTGAATTGGGTGTGGAGGGGATGGCCGAAGGACCCAGTCAGATCTGACTTTAAACCATATGTACAAAGGCAGCACGAACTATTCGAACAAGGCGGCTGCCTCCTTTGGGGTGATCGTGTGGTCATACCAACCTGCCTGCGAGCAGAAATTCTCCGGACATTGCACAAAGGCCATCCGGGGATTGTCCGGATGAAAGCCTTAGCTAGGGGGTATGTTTGGTGACCGAATATGGACACGGAGATCCAAAATTGGGTTGAGTTATGCAAACCTTGCCAAGAGTCCCGGCCAGCTCCACCCAAGGCCCTAGTCCATGATTGGGAACAACCTAAAGCCCCCTGGTCCCGGCTGCATGCCGACTTTGCTGGCCCTTGCCATGGGCAAATGTTTTTAATCATTGTAGATGGCTACTCGAAGTGGCTCAAGATTTTCCTTATGGGCTCGAACACTCCTGAGGCCGTAATTAAAGTCTCTTCACCACCCACGGAATACTGGACATCCTAGTAATGGACAATAGGCCCCAATTTACGGCCACAAACTTCGAGGGGTACCTGGCAGAATTGGGGATCCGCCATGCCCTGTCCTCGCCGTTCCATCTGGCGACAAATGGTTTGGTTGAATGCTTCGTGCGATCAGCAAAAGAAGCACTGGGCAGGCTAGGTCTGGGGGACTAGCAGGCCAGGACTGACAAATTCCTTTTAACCCAGCACATTACCCCAAGTGCCACCACAGGCCGCAGCCCGGCTGAGCTTCTCATGGGTCGCAGGCTCCGATCCATACTAGACCGCCTGCACCCAAATTACACTCATAAAGAGAAAGCCGATCTTGGCCAAACAACCAGGTCCTTCTCCACAGAGGATGCAGTATTCACCCGCAACTATGCTGATGGGTCCCTATGGCTACCTGGGATCGTTGAAAAAACATTAGGTCCAATGTCCTATGAGGTCCGGCTGCAAGACGGCTGGCTCTGGAAAAGGCACATTGACCAATTACGCAAGCGGGTAAAAGGGGAATTAAAAAATCCGCAAACTGTAAACAAATATGTTCCTCTCCTAGCTGACTCAAGCCCGTGGGTGACGGAAGACCTACCTGAAGAAACTGGAGTCCAGCAGCATCCCCATATCGAACCGGCTCCTTTGGCCATGGAGGCCACGCCCGATAATTTCCAGGAGCTTCCATGCTCTGACCCAGGAGCAGCAGCAGACCTGTCTGCACAGGCCGCTGCCTCACCAACAACTGAGCTGCACAGTTCAGGGAGGGTTCCCAGACGCCCCGCCTACCTGCGTGACTACGTTTGCCATACGGCATGTTCCATCTAGGAGGGGAGGGGAGGGGATGTACTGTCAGTACATCATTTCACCCAGTTCCAGCGTTTGAGCGGGAGAATGCTCAAACGCTATTGGCTTTTCTATCTGACAGCTCCCCCCTATAAATAGGGCAAGCTGTCAGACTACTGTTGCTGGTTGTTCTGAGCAGTTGCTGAATAAAGAGCTTTCTGAAGTCTGTCTCCTGTGATCATTCCCACTACTTAACACTTTTAACTACAGCAAGTGATGTATAGGAATTTTACTTTAGCATAATCACTAAAGATTTGTGATGCAAACTTTAAATCTTGAACATCATTCACCACAAAAACAATTGTCAGTAAAAAAAATGTAATACTAAGTACCCATTAATTATGCAATCTTTTGAATCTCTATTCAGAGAAAAGGCACACCAGATCTGGACTTGTTTCCAAGCTCTTCCATTTGAAGAAGCATAGCCTGGCCATCCAATTCATCTTGACTTAAATATCCCATGTGGATTTTATGGAAAGTGTCAGCGGGGAAAATGAGAAAGTGTGTAGTCAAAGAAAGAAACTGTATCCAGAATACCAACTACATTTTCTAAAAAACCGATTCCTTTATATAAATTGATTTATTTCCTCCCTCCACCCTCTTTATTTCAACCAGTCTTAAAAACATTAGCTGCAAACAAACAAGTGGCTGAGTGATGCTGCACAAAAACCTAATGGCCATGGAGGAAGGGGGAAAATGCAGTTGCATAATAACAAGATATAGATTGCAGTTGAAACCTGACATAATTTTGTACTGTATATTTCCATTAGTTACAAATACACCACTTCTAGTAATTTTGTAGTTAATTATTACCACACTTGTCTGCCAGGTATCCAAGCTTCAGGAAATTCAGTGAATCAATGAATATATTTCTCTAAAAGCTGGTTTATTCATGTTACCATTTTCAGTATTGGAGTCTCTCAATGGTATAGCCCAGAGGTCTTCAAACTTGGCAACTTTAAGACTTGTGGACTTCAACTCCCAGACTTCAACCATAGCTGGCTGGAGAATTCTGGGAGTTAAAGTCCACAAGTCTTAAAGTTGCCAAGTTTGAGGACCCCTGGTATACCCACTGTCTTTGTACAGTTAGTTCTCAACTTATGACTGGTTGCTTAGTGATCATTCAACGTTAAGATGGACCTCTGCAGACTACTTATGATCTGGCTTCAAAGTTCTAACATTCATCTCCCCCATGGACACATATTCACATTTTGGGTGTTTGGCAACCAGACCATATTTACAGCTGTTTGCAGTGTTCTGTAATCATATCATGTGATGTATGACTTTTTTGCTGGAAACCAGTGTTTACTTCTGATTTCTGGCAAAAAAAAAAAAAAAGCCATTGTGAGCAATGGATTTGTTTAACAGCCCTAACATTCATTCAATGGCTGCTGCATTTGCTTAATGACCATGGTGTTCACTTAACCATCACTGCAAAAAGGGGGATAAAATTGGACACAGTGATATGGTGACCCACTTAGTGGCTGGCATGACTTAAGATCATAATTCCAGACTGAATTTTGGTCATAAGTTGAGGACCACCTGTATTGAGCTCATGTCTGGTTGCTGGTCACCCCCTTCTAGTCTTTCCTCATACTATTCCTTGCATAATAGATTTTTCCAAAGAGTTGGTATGTTCAGACTTTTTGTTTTCTGGGTATCCATGGCAATTTCAGATGTTTTCTCCAATACCAAAATTCACAAAATTCTATCCTGCTTCTTCAAAATTAAACTGTTTTTTTTAAATAAAGCATCTTAATGAAAAACATTGCCTGAATGATTCTGATCTTTGTAGGTAAAGATATATTTTGTTATCTGAATGCCTTTTCCCAGACTTTTATTGCTATTCTACGGAGTGCTAATCTTCAGCACATATATTAACTGCTGATTTCTTGATAGTTAATCCTGAAAGACAGAAGCTATTTACTACTAAAATGTCTTTGGAATATTAATTGAATAATCATACTTCCTTAAAATCCCCAATTCCTAGTCCAAATCAAAGAAAGCTTTGATTCACTTGGGCATTTTTGGTGGGAAGAGATTAGCCATATGAAGAGGGAGGGAAAAAATTGATGGGGCTGCAATACAGGTATGTCAGGTTTCTCTGCTATTTTACAAGCAAGAATGCAGAAAGTCATTGAACAGGGACTTTTGAATGCAATGCAATCATCTCAAGATGATTACATGCTTTGTCTCATTTTGTGTTGGTCATTTCAAACAGAAGAAACATTCTGATTTTAGCTAAATGTGACGCTTCAAGAAAAGCCAGAGCAAAAAAAAGAGATGAAGTCTTGCAAGTCTGCTACCTTCCCCAAGGTATTGGGGAATAACCACTTTTCAGCACCTTTCAGAAAAGCATCAGAATGGGAGCTATTTTGCTGATTTCTGTCCTGCAATTAGATTTAAACACAATATAAATAATTGTCATCTTAAAATACCAGTATTACTTTGCCCAGTCTTTTACTTTCACTGATCTTGGTGAGGGAATCCTGTATGTCAGAAAGTGAATATTCTTCCCTTTTTATTGCTATTTCTTATTTCATTATAAAAAGATAATGACTTCCAAAATGATTTTAATTTTTTTTTTAAAAATTGATGTATTATGATATAGTATAATCTTCAAAAGTGCCTCTAACAAGAGTGTATCCCAATCCCATACCTCCTAGATCATGGGACAAAGATTGTTTTTGGATTAAACATTCTAGCTTGTATGGAATAGAATCAGCAAGTAAAACTAGACTTTAGTATACTTTTGGTGTGATACCCCAAATGTACCAGAACTGATTGATATCGGATCTTCATCATGAACAGAGCACTGCCTATGTCATGGAAATGACTGAGACTGATAAATTAACCCACTCTTTCTTTATTTTATTAAAAAGCATTATGTACCAACCAACACTATGTTGGGCAGTGGAGGGCAATATTCACAAGGCCATCTAATGATGTCTTGTGGAGTTATGAGAATATCTGCTTTTGGTTGCTTACCCTCTTCACTACTAACTTTTACTAATCTGAATATGCATTCTCCCTAGAATGGGAAGACAGTAACGTCAATTCCTTACTAACTCTACTTCAGATATAAACTCCTTTCTGTTTGCCTTTGTGACAAGATAGTATTTACCCATTGAGAATATATTAAAGTAGTTCATATTTGGATTGAGAAATATACTACAGGTGTAATAATCTTGGAATGTTGAATCATTACACATGTGTAATTGTTCTTGAAATGCGTTCTGTTGGCATACTCACTACTTAGTTAAACAATGACTACACATAAAAATAGAATTATGTAAGTTGATGATAATTGAAAGCTGACTGGCTGACTTTTTACCCAGCCACTCTCTCGCAACCCAATCTACCTCACAGAGTATTGTTGAAGGAAAATAGGAGGCATATCTGTGCTGCTCAGAGATGTAGAAAATAAAGATGGCATAACAACAACAAAACTAGCATTCCTATGAATTGTGATACTTAAGGATCCATAGATGATTTTGGGGGAAAATTATGCAACATTGAGAATGACGATGACTGAAGAGGAGATGTTATTGTCAGGTAATTTCAGTGGCTGGTTGAGAATGAAAACCAGAAAGTTACAGAATGAATGAGAATGATGACTGGTGAGTATCTACTTAGAAAAAGACTAAGTCTTTCAAGTATGTGGTTTAATAGTACGCTATTTATGTTACCATATGACAAAAGAATGAACCTAAAAGACAAATTAATTTGGTATTTGATAATGAAAGATAGAAAGAATTAGTGGATAATGGTTAGAGGTAGTCTTTGGGTTATCTTTGGGACCAAGATTGCCATTGCCAAGCAATGTGGTTTTAAAGCACAACATTACATGACTACTTAATTTATCAACAACATTCACTAGCAGTCCCAGTTGTTCTTGTAACCTGAAGACATGTGGGCTGTGTCAAATGGGAACTGGTAGAAGTCACAGTATTTGTAGATGCTATGGGTGATGAGGGAGACTGTGAGGAATCCCTGGAAGCCTCAGGGAAGATTAAGTATGAATTGTGGATGGCAGGGAGGGGGATGGTCTGGTAAAATGCAAGTGCAGGAAGAGCATAGGATGGAGGACATGGCACCACATGAGTGCAAAAAAGCCAGGTGTCAGGGTTCCAGATAGCATCTGAAATCAAATCAGAGTCCGAGGCAAAGCATTCCTCTAACTTCCAATTTATTAATAGAGCCATGCTGGCACGGCTGTGAGAAACCCAGATCTGAAGTCCCCGGGGTTTCTCCAGCCAGTTGAAAGTTCAAGCCCTTGTCCCCACACCCCCAAGTCCATCACATGAACCAATCTTCATCTGGCACTTGGCAGCAACTCCCATTTCTCCATGCAGGTGCAGGACAAAGGATGACCTTGGCAATCTGAAAGGAATTTGTTATGGCTACGTGCAGACATCCCTCATGCAACAGCCCCTCCCAAATTCCCATAGTAAAGCAGCATACATTCTAAAGCATAAAGTGTGGCAGGCCAAAGTCTCTAATAGAATATGGCTTTGGCCTGACACCAGGTGACTTACCAAAGCAACTTGCAATCTTTCCTGCTGTGTTCCGCATTAACTTTGCCTGACTTTGCTTGGAGGAATCCAGCAAGAAAGATCATAAATGGCAATCAAGTGACTGAATCTTCCTGCAAGTGCCCAGATCATGATCATATGGCTGCCAGGGATGGTATGATAGCTGGAAGTTCATGAATGGGCTGTATTAGGGGTGAAATCCTCCCGGTTCAGCCCGATTCGGGCGAGTAGGTAGCGGTTGTGGCGGCTGGTTCGGAGAACCGGTAGCGATGGCAGCACGAGGCTCCGCCCACCCGCCCCAACATAATCACTTCCTGGTTTTTTAAAAAACTTTTTAAAGCCTTTTTTCCCTGTCGGTTCCCCTGAAAGAAAGAAAGAGAGAGGGGGGAGGGGGGAGGGGGAAGGGAAGGGAAGGAGAGAGAGAGAGAGAGAGAGAGAGAGGAATGGAATGGAATGGAAT
>QLTV01003098.1:15545-51700 GCA_003457575.1 Thermophis baileyi
GCTAAAGAATAAAAAAGAAAAAAATGTCATAAAGCAAATATTATACAATAAAATATTTTATGATTTTGTGGGGTAAAATGAAAAATGATGAAAAAAGAAAAAAAAAAAAAAAAGAAAAAAAAAAAGAAAAAGAAAGAAAAAAAAAGAGAAAAAAAAAGAAAAAAAGAAAAAAAAAAAAAGAAAGAAAGAAAGAAAGAAAGAAAGAAAGAAAGAAAGAGGAGGAAAGAAAGAAAGAAAGAAGGGAGGGGGGGAGGACCACAAACCTGGCAGGCACTAGACACAGCTTCAGAGGATGCTTTGAAACAGCACAGCAAAGGCTGGAAGGGACCTCAGAGGTCATCTAGTCCAACCTCCTGCTCGCTCCCTGGCAAAATGGACTGCTAAATTGGCCGCACCCACCCAGTCACATGACAACCTGGCCATGCCCACCCAGTCACATGACCACATGACCATGCCACCTGAAGCCACACCTACCTGATCTCCAAGCCACACCCACAAAGTAAGCCACGCCCACAGAACCGGTAGGGGAAAATTTCACATTTCACCCCTGGGCTGTATCTCTATTTTCCAGCATCACTGTAACTTTCAATAGATGCTGAATGAATGGACATAGGCCAAGGACCACTTATGAAGGATCTGAATATGGAATAGAGTATCAAGAAGGGGTTCTTATCCAGACATTATGAAAAGAGATTTCAGATGTAAAGCAACATTTTATAGGCCATTCTGAGTTAGGATAATAATCATTGCCTTCTACTCAACTATGATGAATTCAGGCCGGTCTAGATATACCGTAGAATTCCAAATCATTTCCGAATGACTGTACTATAATTATAATTTCTACAATTGTGAGAACAGTCTTTATTTATAATAGTTATCTTGATGCATTCATTTTTTGTGATATACCTAAGAAACACAATCCTATATTATCACTACAATATGATATTCAACTCAGTGGCATTTAAATCTGCGTAAAAATGATTGAAATTGCCATCAATCACCTGTCAAGTTTAAATCAAAAGATTTCACTATTATAATAATAGTGAATTGTTACTATAATCTTGATGGGATTAATGTGTTCAGAACACTATACCTATAAAATTGCTTAGACTAGGTATAGTATATTATGCTTTCTCCTCTTCTCCTTTTATGGTATAAAGTAGACTTTACTGACCTAACAAAAAGTTGCAGAGCATGTCTTGTGCTGAAATATGAACTGCCGTGACCTGAGAGTTACAGACAGATTCATTTATTTTATCAGACTTTTTCCTAAAGTCTGTGTATTGTATGCATCTACTCAAGGTCAATTAAGATGCATTTCCTAGTTTCTCAGAGCCAAGTTAAATGATAACCTGCAACTGATTAATTTATTTAGCATGTATTAACACACTAATAATAAAGCCTGTCTGGGCTTGGTCAATTCCATACAATATAATTTCATTATGGAATATCTTTTTAATTATTTCTCTACAATCTTCTGCTCAAGTATGGAATCTATGAACTACAATGTCCATTTACTTCAACTAACTAACAACAGTCTACTTCTTTCCAACAAACTTCTTACTCTTTTAGGTAATTTCCTCAGTATATACCAGAAATCAGCTTCCTTCAACTCTTTATTTCTAATGAAGGATAAAGTGTAGTGTTTAATAGAAACTTTTCTTAATATTTAATATGTGTGAGTTTTTTCCAGGATTCTTGAATATCCCAGGGTATGCAAATAGCCAGTAGTAGCCGAAGTAGAAGAACAAGAAAATTCAGGTGGAAAGAGAGAGAGGTTCACATTTCCCCTATAGCTGGGGCAGCCTAATCCAGTATGTTTGAAGTTAAAGGAAAGAGGTGATTTCTTCATTTTTATAAATCCACCTTTTTATATATCTGATGAAAGAAATCTGCTATTCAAAAATCAGTGTTTTAGAGAAACGACAAGGTGTACCTGGCAGAACTCTCTGTTCTAAATTATTCAGCTGTAAGAACATCAATTGTTCAATAATAAAACAATCATACCAACAGACATTTGCTATTTGGGACAAAACGCAGACACCAGTCTTAACATTAGCAACTGGGGGAAAAAAAATCTTCATTCTGGCAGCCTTAGGCTAACTCCGAAGTACAGGATTGCCTCTGCACAATCAGTTCTGCCTTTCACGGAAGAGGAATTGCCTTAGGACACAGTAGGAATAATACTCAGTGCTACTTGGGTGAAGATTATTTCATGCTATTTAGCTCTGCAGTCAACAGTCTGCAGAGATTTTAGTGCCAAGCAAAAGTGAGGGGGGGAAATAAAGTAATAAAAGCTATTCAAATGTGATACAATGCTGTCTACAGACATGCATGGTGTACTGGGAAGCATGTTAAATTACAGAGTGGTTTGCTAGGGAGGGTTGATTGTGAAGTGTGATTGGGCAGATGTTTGACAAAATTCTGATGGAAAGGGAAGAAACGTTGACAATAAGCAACATTTGAGAAACATTCAGATATGGCCTTAATAATGCATGAATATTTAAAAGGTAACATTTGACATTGGTTGTACTTATTTCAGCTTTTGAAAACTGACAAATGAGATTCAACAGTATTTGATAAGGGACATGATACCCTGACACTGGTCAAATCCAGAAACCACTCCTCTAGTCCTAAAAACACTTAACAGAAAATAACCCAGAATGAAAATAGTTGGATTTATCCATATAAAATTATTTATAGCCTTTCACTGAATGGCCATTATGGCTCAGGGAGATTGTTCTGTATGATCCGGAAAAGATCAAACCTTTTACTTTCTTAGTGGAGGGAAGGGAAAAAGGGAAAAAACCCCGGAGGCAGGTAAATCATTACTGAGATTATAAACTAAACTACATTTCTCAAATAGTCTGTTTCTTTATGATCGGCTGCTTCTATACATTCAGGTTTGTTTTTAAAAGACGAGTAAAGGGAGAAAATGATTTCTCCCTCTGATCTTAGGAAAGCTTGTTAAATGGAAGGGCTACTTTGAAATCAAGCAGCTTTTTGTCCCTTATCGAAACCCGATCCGGGAGGAGAAGTTGAGCTCTCTGGGCGTGTCTCCCGAATAGCTTCGAGCGAAACCTTACATTTACCTTGCTAGGCAAAAGGCAGGTGCCTAAACCCACCCCATCACCCAGGCGAGGGCATTTGCCAGCTTTCCCTCGACGCCGAAGGAGGATTCTCGCTCGGCTTAGCACTTGGAGTTTATAGCTGAACATCGCGCGCGCGTTTCCCCAGAAGGTCGTAGGTGAGGAGATGCAGAATTGAAATCTGAGGCCGGGGAGATGGTGGGTGAGGACAGAATGCAGGCTTGATAAGTGAGTGCAAATTACAGAAGAGGATCTTGCCACCGTGAATGGTTGTGCAAAAAAGGAAATTCGGCTAGGATATGGCACTCTCAGCTCTTTTTCCTCGCAGGTAAAGGACAATTTTAGTATCCTACTCTCCCTCGTACTGGTCCTCTTTGATTACTTTTGAGCCGCGGAAGAGCGAAACTCTTTCGTTCTCTATAAACCTCGGAACCGTTTTGTGGATAGCGCACTCCCTACACGTGCGGGTGCGGGTGTATTGAGTGCTGCTTTCCCCAATCTCGTGCTCTCCAAATGTGTTTTACTAATTCTCCACAGTTCTCAGTCTATACTTGCTGTGTAGTGTTGGTATTGTAATCAGCATCAGGAAATCATGGGGGTTGGGTATTTGTGTCTGCTTAGACGGCAATTAAATTCAGGATTCAGAGAGGCGTATGCCCAATTAAGGAGGAGAATAGCCACCCCTAACCTATATTGTAGGAGGTTGCTGCCCCAACCAACTCAGCCAATGCCATATTGGTTGGAGTTTCAGCGTTTAATACTCAGCATCTGGAAGAGTCATATTTTAACATCACATTGTAAGGATGAAATAAATATGTATCTAAATAGCTTAACAATGAGTGTGTCCTCTGAGTGCCTACTCATTCTATGAAGAGGCATCATTGTGTTTATTTTTTTTTAAGTACACCCTTTTTCCTTTTCTGAACTTGAAACAAGAAGTTCCGTCTGTCTGTCTATCTATCTATGCCTTTAAATCAGCCTTGATTCTTGTCTGACTGTCTGGACAAATACCTGCAGTTTTCTTAGCAAGATTTCAGAAGTGGTTTGCATTGCATGTTTCGTGGGACTGAGAGAGAGAATGACCCAAGGTCACCCAATTGGCTTTGTGCCAAAGGCAGGACTAGAATTTATGCTCTCCTGGATTCTAATCTGATGCTTTAACTCCTACAACAAACTGGCTCTCCCACTCAACTAAGTACTTTAAATTATGAATTTCTCAGCATTATTTGGTTTACAAATTTAATAATTGCTGTGGACTACAATGACAATTCTTTGAACAAAAGAGGAATTTGGTTATAGATGGAAAATTAGGTTATGGTCTCTATGGAATGTATTATGTGAGTAACCCTATTTTTAAGAAGTCCTACACGTTTTGTACTTGTTTAAATATATTAGTCGTAAAAACAGGAGTGATATGCTTAGCTTAAACAATAACTGTTGAAACAGACCTGGATTTTGGACCACAAAGAAAGAAAGAAAGTAAAGAGTATAGAAAGTCCTTTTGTATCTTACTCTTTCCATGTTGTCTCTATACACATACATTCAAGCCATTATGTTTGTAATCTGGATGTCTGGAAAATGCATGGTTTATCTAAATCTTGAAAAACCACTGTTTCCACTATTTCAGTCCATGCTAACTGGAAATGGTAACCAATCTGGGTTTGGCCAACATGCTTAGCATTAAGAATCCCATGGACTAATATTAAAGAGCTACCTAGGTTGGGAAGTAGGATAGCTAGATAGCTAGCTACATAGCTGGATGGATGGATGGAGATAGACAGACAGACAGACAGACAGACGGCTAGATGGCTAGACAGACAGATGATAGATAGATAGATAGATAGATAGATAGATAGATAGATAGATAGATAGATAGATGATAGATGGATAGATAGATAGATAGATAGATAGATAGATAGATAGATAGATAGATAGATAGATAGATAGATATGGATGGATGGATGGATGGATGGATGGATGGATGGATATAGGTAGAGGGATGTAGCAGATTATCCAAGTATTTTCACCATGTTATGAAAACCCCAGCTGATCATTTAACAAACCATAATCTAGAAGAAAATATGTCTTAATCTAATGCTGACCCAAATCACTCTATGTTGGTATATAAATATGTAGTTTATATTTCATGAATTTGTGAACACATGTGTCAATAAATGTATTGGTCTTTCATAGACCTCAATTCTCAATTTTTTGCTACAATTAAAAGAGCTGTCCCCCAAGAAGTTACATTTTATCTGAGATGATTTAGCAAATTCTTCTTGACATATGACCTTCAGAAGTTTGAGCTATAACTCTCATCTTTCCAAAAATGAGCTGGATGTGATCAGAGACTTTATCCAACAGATATTGATTGCAGTTTGTGGATTGAAACCATGAGTATGGTGCCACTTAGCTAATGCCAGTATTTTAAGTGGTAATGTTAGTGAAGAAAAAGACATAAAAAGAAAGTTAGAAGGAAGAGGAAGAATAACCCTTAAAAGTTGCTGGATCTCAGCTTCTAGTAGGTCCAGCCAATAAGATAAATGGGGAAAAACATACTGTGTTCATAAGTATCTGCTCATAAGATTTCCTGTGGCACCTGATTTGCTATTGTGTGAAAGAAGATACTGGAATAAGCCGGTCTTTGGAATGAACTAGCACAGCCTTATAAATTCGTATGACATTTCTCTGATTTTTCTTATATATTTATTAACCATTACGTGCATTAATACTTTTGTTTCAATATGCTATCTTTCATTATGTTAATTGAGAAATTATATTCAGTAATTTCAAATTCCCAAATAAAATAAGCTTGGATGAGAAAAAACGACAAGGCAAGGAGAGGAGAAGAGACAGGTCATGAAGTTAGTATCACCTATCAACCAAAATGAATTGTTATTCTGTCTGTGACTCATCATGTTTCAAGGTTCTGTTGACTTAATAGGAAAGCAGGCTTTGGCTAACAAGGATTTAATTCAGGATGAGGAGTCTGATCTGTCATTACTAAGACTGTTTGAAGAAGACAGAAGGATTTGGCCTCAATTGTAATCTGTCTGTTATAATATTTATATTGATGGTTGAGGAGGAAGGTTCTGCTTGAATTCTATTTTCCACTTCCAAGGAAAAGAATATATATCTTTCATAATATATATATTCATATGTATTATGTCTTATAGCTTGAAAAAGGTGTTTGAAAAGCTGGTATCTTAAAAGAAGCTTCATTCTCATTTGCCTCAAAAGAAACAGCAAAAACCAGGGCTGCAGCTATGCAAAAGATACTTCCAGCCTTCTCAAGATCCAAACTAACCCCTGAGCTGGAACAGTACTGACTGAGACCATGTGCAATAAGGTGCCTGGCCATCTGCCATTTAGATTTCAGTTGCACTTTGGCATTAAACATTGAACAGGAAATGGACAGGAAGAGAAGACTAACCTGGAAAGTAGATGGGGAAGTTTAGTAGAATCTCCAAAGATGATGTTTTCTTGTGAGAACTTGGCCTTTTCTTGAATGACTTTTTTTTTTTAAATTAAGTGAGCAATCAATTAAATTATAGAGCTTTTGGGGAAGCAAATTCCTTAGCAAACCATTAGTTTTCAACAAGGAGTGTCTTCCTTCCATAGAAACATAATGTGGGTAAGAACAATTAGTAGGAGAACGTTCTGCTATTACTTGAAAAAAAAAACCCACCATATGACTGGTTAAGGATTTGACTATCTTGGATATTGGAAAAAATATTCACAGAAATATCTTGTCTGAAGAATGTTTAGGAGGCTCTCTTCTTTTCACAAGGGACGTGGTGGCTCAGTGGCTAAGACGCTGAGCTTGTCGATCAGAAAGGTCGGCAGTTCGGCGGTTCAAATCCCTAGCGCCGCATAACGGAGCGAGCTCCCGTTACTTGTCCCAGCTTCTGCCAACCTAGCAGTTTGAAAGCATGTAAAAATGCAAGTAGAAAAATAGGGACCACCTTTGGTGGGAAGGTAACAGCGTTCCATGAGCCTTTGGCATTTAGTCATGCCGGCCACATGACCATGGAGACGTCTTCGGACAGCGCTGGCTCTTCGGCTTTGAAACGGAGATGAGCACCGCCCCCTAGACTAGCACGCATGTGCAAGGGGAACCTTTACCTTTACCTTTACCTTTACCTTCTTTTCATAACAAATTATCTAAATAAGTTTATTAACAAGCTAATTAAACAAATGTTTAAATGTTTCCCAAGCCTGATATTCTATGAAGTCACTGTTGTTTATGGTATCCCTAACTTTAAGTTAAAAAAAAAAAAGGATGATCACTGTAAATCACAAATGGTCAATATTTTAGGGACTGAGGATAAATGGGGGGTTTTTTTGAGGTTTTTCTTTGTTATTATTTTAATGGAAATTTATATTTCTGCAAGTTTACACTACTTTTAAACTCTTTCCACTCTCAAACTGGCAGGAAATTGGCCTATCAATTTCCAGAAATTACAGTCAAAAGGAGCACTAAAGAGAACAGGGTCTTGTAGGCTTGGGAATCTTAGGTTGCCAGTTCATGCTACCCAGATGAGGAAATATATTTTTCAAAGTTTAAGTAAAATAATCAGATGATGCTTTGCTGAGACAAAAATATGTAGGACTACAGGCAAATCAGAATGGAGTATGAAGTTTGAGTTTCCTTGTCTCAAGATGAAGATGACATAAACAGGGGTAAGATGAATTTCTGGAAAACCTTGAGATTGCTGAAGAATGTACACATTTTAATCACTATTTTATGACAGGGGAACCTGACAAGCAGTAGTTGAATTAAGTTGATTTCAAAACTTTTGAGTATCTGGATTGGGGGAGGATATTTTCACTAAATTTCAACACTAAGAAAAATAATAAAAGTGTTTGATGTGAATTTTAAAATGAGCATATTATTTCTGAAATATAATTTCTTTTGATGTAGATTTTGCTTTTGAAACTGATTGGTTCTTCAACTGAAATTGGGCCAGAGAATAAATCAATGAAGGATCATTCTAGAAGTTACACAGTGAATGATGTTTCTATACCTGGTAAATCTGATATTTCTAATAATTTATTTATATTCACATATCCTTTTCTAGGTTATGCATAGTAAATATATCATTATATTATAACTGATCATTATTCAAGCAAACTAATGGATATTAGCTCATATCCATTAACATATTAAAGTTCTGTTTTAAAAGCTGTGTTTTATATTATGAGGTCTTTAGCCGACAGTTTACACTTTGGGAAATAGAAACATTCAAACATTGTTGAAGTAATTTGAGAGTAAAGCATTTTATTTAGCTCTAATATGCATTTATATACAGTAGTTGTTAAATGAAAAAGTCAGGAATGCTGTCTTTTTTCCTTATATATGAACAATTTCCTACTCTGTATAAATATTTTTTTAAAGTTTCATGTGAAAATTTTATAATGATGGATATATTTAATAGAAAAAAGCCAATTAGTTTTTCTATGCTAATTATTGCTGTATAACAATCCACTTTTAATCCAGGTTTAATTTCTTAATGGCATTTACAGGGTTCCTTCATAAACATGCCAATTGTAGACCTTTACAGTCATTTTTGCAGGTTTATTTTTGTATAGGTAGATAGATGTATTTGTAGGATGTTAAATGTAATCTGCTTTCCCATTAGAAATTTCAAGCAATGGCTGTGACAATCCTGCTTTCCAGCTGGATGAAACTTCTACACAAAAGGGTGGTTTAAAAAATAAGAAAATGTAAGTTTAATTTAAGCACTTGCACATTTAATTTGCTAGGAATTGTTTCAGTTGACTTACTGTCCTATTCAAACCTTTTTAGAAAGAACAATGAAACCTCTAAGAAGAAAGAAAAACAGATGGTTGGATTTTTTGAACTGGTCAGTTTGTAATCCTATTGATATGAGTTCTCTTTTATTTATTTATTTTTGAAATAGTGGAGCAGATCAGTTTAAAATATACATTTTTAACCCAGGTGAGGCAAATAGTTACTTCATTGTATAATACTTTGTAGATTTTTAACTAAAATATGTTTTTCTAGCCTGCTTAAAATTTCAGGCTGAGACTGACACTTCAAAACAAAGTAATTAAGCTACGATTTTCCTCTCTAAAATACCTATGGGGGCTTAGAAGTAGTTCAGGTAAATAAAAATGATACTAAATACAGACATTTTCCTCTGTAACTTGTCTATTTCTCTCTTTTTAATCTAAAGAATCTTTTAAAATGAAATGGGGTGGGGAAGGAAATATGTGGAATATAAAAATTAGGCACCTTCAGAACCAAATTGCCTATCAATGCAATGACAGTTGGTAAAAGTTTGATGTTGAGCATATACATTAAATCTTCCAGTAAAAATAACGTAAATGCTTCTGTCTTATTATCATACAAATCTGTTACAAATTATTCAATTACTGGTTGACAAATATGGAAACAAGACGGCCATGACCAGAATCCAGCTGAGCTTAGAGGTAAAAGATAAACATGCAAATTGTTTTTGTAATATGGCTTCCAAAATGCAAGTTGGATACAATATGCAGTAGGACTGAGACAGATAATTGTCATCAATGAGACAGTCTTGTCTATAAAGCTATATGGAACCTTCCGTCACAATTTCATTTAAATTTTTCTGTATCCATTTAGTTTAGTTTTGCAGATGCTCTAGATACTATTTTAATAATTGTGGGAGCCATCGCAGCTGTTGCAACAGGAACTGGACAACCAATTATCATCATTATCTTTGGCCAGATGACAAACAGCTTTGTGTTGACTAGTTTTAATGTGTCTACAGGTAAGAGCTGTGTATCACACCAAGCTGTAATATATTGAATTACGGTACAGCACCAAACCAGCCAATTGTAGCTTATTAAATGCTTAGTGTAGGATGTGAATCCATTAACAGAGAAGTAAGCTGGGAAACGAAGACTCTGAACACTAATGAAAAATTGTTGAAATGTAGCAAGAAAAACATTGCCCCACATATTCAGAATTTAATACAAGAAATTAGTCTTTGATTAATTATGTACCATAAAATCATTTTTTACTCTTAGGGATCACATAGATAGATATTTGTCCATGATTATCTACCCTTAACCTGTTATTTCATGTCCCCCAATGGTGCACTCTTTGCCACTATAACTGAATTATAATGATAGTATATCCACTCTGATAGATGGCCATATCTAGTTGACCTTAGCTGATCACAGAAAAGCCTAGTAGAGTTGGACCAAGTTGGGATAAGACATTATTACTATTAAATTTGAAAGCTGTGAGCCAGACTGGAAAAAGTATCCTAAAGGAAAGCAGTGGCAATCCCTTTTGTGTTTTTGCCAAAACGAAGAAAAAACCGTGATGTGGATATAACCATATAATGATCAAGAATCTGGGATTTTTGTTATTGTGTATGACAGTCAATTTGCAATCTGGTATTGCTTGACTTTGGGATCAGATCTGGAAAGGAACAATTTATCTTTAAGAAATAAATATTATTTTTCTTGGACATAGCACTTTAGACTATATGTCTGTGGAGATTCTCAATCATCCAGGTCATAGTTGTCTCAAAGATACTTTTTTTTTCTTCAAAAGGCAACTGGACTGGGGTTTTTTTCCCTTGAGGAAGAACGATAAAACATTTTGCTACTCATCCAAGAAGCTTCATCAGTTCTGATGGCTGGAGGATGGAAGGATAGTTTCTGACAGGATGGGAGGGGAATGGAAGGATTGTATTTCTTTGCAGGCAAATGGTTGTTAGCACTTTAAAAGAGGGGTAAAATAATCCATCTATGTTGGAATTGAACACCTCTCCTTCTACAGAAGGGGAGGAATAAGACACCACCTATCTCCAGTTTAACAACCAGCCCTTGCAGCAATTCCAAGAAGATTCCACAACCAATTGCACCCTGATTCAGGTATTCCTGAAGGTACATATAAACCCTCAAGTGATCTCAACAGGTCTCAGAGACTGCTAATGACCAAATAACTGCAAAGAAATACAATCCTTCCATCCCCCACCCCATCCTATGAGAACCTATCCATTCACCCACCACCCACCATCTAGTCTCAACTGTCAGTACCTATCCTTTCATCTCCCCATTTATCAGAACTGATGAAGCTTCTTGGATGAGAAGCAAAATGTTTTCTTCTTCTTCCTCAAGGAAAAAAACAATCCAGTTGCCTTTTGAAGAAAAAAAAAACAGACTTTAGACTGTGTAAAAAATAATTGGACTGTATTGCTGTTTAATATCTATAAATTATCTTCTGATATTACTGTTGTTATAATCTTCCTTATAGGAAGTGCAGAAATGAATAATTCAGCATGTCCTCAGGCTGCTTCAGATATAGAAAATCAAATGGCCTCGTATGTACCGTACCTATACAGCTTTGTTCTTCTTCCTATTTGTAACTGACAAATTGTAACTTATATTTGATTTTATGGTTAACTTATCTGAATTTACTATTCTATTATAAATATAATGAGCCTGGTGGTGCAGTAGTTAGGATGCAGTACTGCAGGCTACTTCTGCTGACTGCCAGCTGACTGCAATTTGGCATTTCGATTCTCACCTGCTCAAGGTTGACTCAGCCTTCCATCTGAGATAAAATGAGGACCCAGATTGTTGGGGGCAATATGCTGACTCTGTAAACCACTTAGAGAAGACTGTAAAGCATTGTGAAGCTGTATATAAATCTAAGTGCTATTGCTATATAGCAATTTAATATTGTTCTTTTGTTATATAATAAAATGTTTGATTTTATATTCATTATCATTGATTGACTGTATTGATTATTTGCATGACTATTAACTTTCTATGAGCGTGCAAATCATTTCCCTCCACCTTCTTTGTCCACAAGAATGTATTTTAGGTTTTTAAATTGGGAGCTATATTTGGGGGCTGAAAAAGTAGAAATACATTATTAACAAATGTACTGACTCTTCATTTCTTCCACAGTCATGCATACTACTTTGTTGGAATTGGCTTTGCTGTACTGCTCTGTAGTTCTGTTGAAATCTGGACCTTTGTGACTGCCTCTGCAAGACAAACATCAAGGATACGTGACAAATTCTTTTTTGCTGTTCTTCACCAAGAAATGGCCTGGTTTGATACCACACCAATTGGAACATTGAATACGAGACTGACAGAGTAAAGAGGATTTTTTTAAAAAAATATGAAATTTGGGGAAGACAATCACTGCCATGGACCAAAAGAGGACCAATTTCCATGGTTGCTTTACTTGTATTTCCATATCATCAATTAGCCACATTCACTAGTTATATTTACTTATTTGTTTTTAAATGTTTTCCAGCCTTAGAACAGAATTTTCAGAGGGCTGCTTATAATAGAACTTGTAATCCTGAAATTACAATTTAAAAATATTTATATGAATTAAAAATAGATAACATAATGTCAAAACACATATTAGCCCTAGGATTACCAGATATATGAACAGGTAAAGGAAGACATGGATAATTGGAAAGACGGATAAATGGGGAGAAAAAGAGGACACCCTATTTAGTATTTGTATTTATATTCATTGAAGTGGAAGGAATTACAAGTGAATAAGCAAGCAGATGATGGGGAATATACATTGAGAGGAATGTGCTAGTTCTGGATATTTGTCTAGCACTCTTCAGGCTCCTAGTTCAACCCAGTTAGGAGAAAAGCCTTCAGTGGGTAACTGATTAAGGTTTTATCAATTTCAGACAGCAGCACAAGTCAGCTGGAGGGTATTAATCAACTAATTAAGATCATAGAATGGAGATGGTTAACTTGAGGTTAGCATTTGTTAGAAAGTACTATGCTGTGAAGAAAAGCTATTCAGGAAGACATAGCTTTGCTGGATATCTGATAACCCTAGTTAGAGCTAGATTCTAGATTCATTAAAGCTCTATAGCAACTTAAAAATTAAAATATTAACAACATAATAATCCTTGATAAAACAAAAATCATTTCCCCTGACAATGGAGAGACAATAAGGTAGCTCAATCTCACAAAGGAGGGATTTCCAGAGTTGGAAGGCCACCACCAAGAAAGAGCTGTGAGATAGAAGAATAACCTCTGCTTAAGAAGCCATGTTTTTCTCTTTCTTTCTATCAATCTGCTATGGCTGTTTATGTGGCGCCATTTTCCAAAAGTCAGAATCCTACATAATGGCTGTTAGGAAGCAATGGTAACTCTATGAGTTCATAATTGCTCAGTGGAATTTCATAATTATTAGTTTATATTTCACTGCATAAATCATGATCTCTGCTCAGCATTTTATCCCAAAGTTATTAACATGAATTAAGGTAGATCAATAATTATTGAATGCTTCAGAATATTGCCCTCTGTTGAAATCAGACTTACAAAATAGGATGAGCAAAACTATAGTCTGTCAAACATTTAATATATAGCATTATTCTATAATGTTCAGCTTCCCTTCAAAGTATTTTATGCCTTTAATTAATTGTTCCATTAATTTCAAATGAGAGCATATCCTTGTGTATAGAGGAATGTTAGAGGTGTTTCTCTCTCTCTCTCCCTCTCCCTCTCTCCCTCCCTCGCTTCCCCCCCTCTCTCCATAGCTTTTGTAGAATGGGGGATGTTTCCATTTATTTCTGAATGTTATAATAAAAATAGTAACTGTATTGGGGTGAAAATTTAATTCAGGACAATTTTTCAACCTTGGAATCTGCTGCAATTATTCCCTGAGTATATTTAGCAAGGCACATTTTGTTTGTTTCTCAAACTAGGTTTCTGGAACTGCTAATTATATACAATGGATATTCAACTATCATCTGAAATATCTCATAAAAATATAAACTGATACATTTGACTTTTATGTATGCTGATTTTTTAAAATATGTGAATAAAGGTAATTGACAGTAACTTTTCATCCTCTGTTTATATTGCAGGGATATTAACACAATTCACAAAGGCATCGGAGACAAAATTGCTATAATAATCCAAGATTTTTCAACATTTCTGACGGGAGTTATAATAGGATTTGCATATGGATGGAAACTGACCCTGGTGATATTGTCTGTGACTCCTCTTGTTGCTGTTTCTGGGGGCTTATGGTCATATGTAAGTTTCTGGGAGTATACATATTAGCATAACAGAGCTGCACAATTCTTTCCTGATGTAGGAAATTCACTACTGCAAATTTTCAAATGAACAATAGCATCCTATACTGAAACATTTGTAGTGAAGCAAAACCTACAATCCTTCAAAACAATTTATGTTACTGTCGGATAGTTTCTGCCAACACAATTCCCCCTCTATCCAATATTCAATGAGCTGTGGTGGTGCAGTGGTTAGAAAGCAGTATTGTAGGCTAATTCTGCCAACTGCCAGCAGTTCGACTCCCACCAGATCAAGCTTGACTCAGCCTTCCATCCTTCTGAGGTGGGTAAAATGAGGATCCAGATTATTGGAGGCAATATTCTGACTTTGTAAGCCACTTAGAAAGAGCTGTAAAGCACTGTGAAGCAGTATATAAGTCTAAGTGCTATTGCTATTTAGTTTGAATAATTTTCCATAGGTTTTGAGCCTATTGGCTCTTATTTTAGACCATGGAGACAATGTTGTTTTTCTTTTTTGTTAAAAAAAGATTTACAAATGAAAATATATATGGCAAGGAAAAAAAGTGGATACAAATACCATCATGCATGAAAGTTTATTTGTATTTCAACCTGTGACATGCAAGAGTTTAGATTAATTAAACAAAACTATTTAACTATTTCCCACAGTTAACCTGTAGGAGAGAAGAAAAAAAGTTTCAGACCTCAAAGATAAACAGCCATGTCTTAATAGTTTCACCAAAAGCTAATGAGGTTAGACTGTTTTGGTATCAAGGGGAATTCTGTTCCAGGGAGGAAACCAAGGTTAGGAAGGCTGGACCTTGAGAACTCCGTAAACGATATTTCCTAAAGTAAGGACATGAAGGGAGCATTCTCTTGCAGATCTTAGAAAAGGGTTTCCCAACCTGACAACTTTTAGACAGGTGGATTTCAACTCCCAGAATTCCCCAGCTAGCATAACTTGAAATCCACAAGTCTTAAAGTTGCCAAGTTTGGGTAACCCAGTCTCAGAGGATAGGACTTGAGTGGTCCCATAGATATCCAGATTCAAACAAAGAAGGGCTTTAAATATGATAACAGTATTCTAAGTTGCACACAGAAACATAGTGGCAGCTGGTGCAGCCCTCAAAGCAGACATATTCTATTGGCAAATCCTCCTCCTCCCATAGTTGCTCAAAGCATTGTGTTCTGGATCAGCTATAATTTCTTTGTACAATGCTACAACTTAAAACAAAAACAAAAAAAGCTAAAATCAGCTTTAAGCAAGAGAGCCTTTATAAAATCAGTGGCTTATAAATTTTATATATATTCACATTCAGAAGTAAAACATATAAACACTCTTCTGTTTTTCTGTTAGATTAGATAAAATCAGTTTCTCCAGTCTGATGCTCTTCAGAAGTCTTTCCAACAGTAATGATCAGTGCTCATCCTGCCTAAGGAAGAACGGCAGTATTTTCCAACATGTATGAAGGGAAATAGACAGGAAAGGCTATGTAAAACAATTATACTATTGTAATCATGAATAGAATAGAATAGAATAGAATAGAATAGAATAGAATAGAATAGAATAGAATAGAATAGAATAGAATAGAACAGAATAGAATTCTAGAAATTGAGTTCAATTATTTTTCTTGAACCAGATACTATCAATGTTGACTGCAAAGGAGCTACTGGCTTATGCCAAGGCAGGGTCTGTGGCAGAAGAAATTTTGACAGCCATCAGGACAGTTATTGCTTTTAATGGACAGAAGAAAGCTATAGCAAGGTAAGATGGCATTTACATGTTCATGGGGCAGTGCCTTATGCTAAGATACCAATCAGTTTATCTGAGATTTATTTTTATGTTAATGTTACCTGTGTTAAATAGTAGTGCTTCTGCAAGCTAGAACAGGATCAAAGGATCAAAAACAGGTACACTCACATTAAGCCTTTTCTAAACCTTAGATTTCCAGCCACCAAGCTATTTGATCCTTCTATAAATAATTATTCTTTGGACATGTAATTATGTATGTTGTGAGAAATTGCATAGATTAGATTTTTTCCTCCTCTCTCTTTCCAAAAGCCAAAGGGAAGCGAAAAAGATCAAGAACAAAAGCAATGCTCCAATGTAGTATACAAATATATTTCACCTTATAAGATTAATGTAGCCAATAGTTCTCAGAGTCAGGATGGCAACTTGGATTATGAAAAACGTGTCCAGTCTTGTTTATACAGTTAATACATAAAACAATCTCCTAGTGTTTAAATTACCATGCAAGATAAAGATTTTCAAGAAAATTCTGGAGATTAAATGCATTCACGTGACATTAAAGTTCATAATGTGGTCTGGCTTGTTCCTCTAATTTATACCAAATTTCAACCAATGTATAACATCAATTTCTTCAATGGAACATCACTGGATGTTCTGAGGGAAATGTATTGTAAAAAGAGAGATCCAAGGAAACATCAGTGAGATTTCAACAGCCCCAGGAAGTGAATATTTTTAAAGGAATAATTAAAAGGTACAAATGTTTCCTTATAGGAAAGACATATCATAAAACTGTTCTAAGTCTAACATGTTGGATTTGTTATCAGGTATGATAAAAACCTAGAAGAGGCTCAGTCTATTGGAACAAAAAAGACTATCACCACCAACATTTCAACTGGTGTATCCCAGTTTTTGATCTATGGATGCTATGCCCTTGCCTTCTGGTATGGAACCAAGCTCACAGTAGATGAAAAGGATAATTATGATATTGGAACAGTATTAATTGTAAGTGTACATTTTCTATTGAACGTTAATGCTTAAAATAACTATGTATCTTAGAAATCTATTAGATAAATCTAATAAATCTAACATCTAATAAATCAAAAGGTTCTTTCAGGACTTGTCGGCTCAAGAAAAAGAAAATCATTGTCAGATGATTTTAATAAAATGATTCTAATAAAATCAGATAGACACCTGTCTTGGGACCCTGGGTGTAGCTAAAATGCATAAGGCAGGTATGCAAAATATTTTCTAAGACAAAGAGCACCTACCTCAAAACATAGTGGATGAAGTCAGACCGAAAGTATATCTGAATTTATTCTGTTGGCAAAAGTAGTCAAATATAGATTAAATCTATGTATAGACATACAGATATATAGACAGTCCTATACTCAAGTACCAATTAAAGCCAATTAATGTTAGGTTACCAAATGAATGATATCTGACAGTGGAGAAATTTAAACCATTCACAGCTTTGCATAGCTGCTAGTATTTACACCATTTACACACCATTTCTAATTAAAGGGACCATTATTTCACTTCTAATCTGTTGATCATAGTAAACCAGTTAATGAAAATTTACATAGAGATGTCATTAAGGATTTGGGACACCCAGGATCCCACTACTTGGCACTAAAAGTGCTGTCAGAAACATATGAAGAGATCAGAAAAGACTATGCAACCAAGCCCCACATTTTTGCACTTGTGTCATGCATGTGATGCACATGAAAATGAATGGGTTTTTACAGACATACAGTACACACAAAGAGAAATACAGTATAGTATATACCGTATATTTGTGATTACTATCTAATTCTGCACTGGCTGGCCCACAAATTGTTATCTGCAGTATTCGGTTGCTTTTCTTTTCCAAGCTAAATATTAGCAATAATAATCTCCAGATGGTGGAGATGCCAATAGTTAAAGGAATTCATTGTAGAGCATATAAACATGATCATTTACTTGCAGCATATACTCAGCAAGATTATCTGTGCTGGAAATCATATTACTAATCTTAAATTATTCTTGGTGGAAAAATTACCTTTGAATTAAGGTAGCATTCATCAAAACAGATAAATAAAACATCGGTGCTGCCTGATTATATGAAACAATCATATTATGAATTGTTATTTTAAAACTATTTTTAAATCAAGCTATGAGTACTATAATAATATTCTGGATATGGAGACCATGCACCTCCAGAGTTGCTGCACTATAACTCTGGGCACCCTGTACCCTCATACTGGCTGTTATTACTCTGCTGGTTTATTAATTGAATCCACAGAATTGAGCACTTGTATTAAGTATTTTACCTCTTTTACTTGACAGGTTTTCTTTTCTGTGCTTATTGGTGCATTTGCCCTTGGACAGGCTTCCCCCAATTTGGAGAATGTGGCCAATGCTCGTGGAGCAGCCTACCAAGTCTTTAAAATTATCAAAAAGGTATCTATGGGCTATGATATATAAATATACTTATGGATATTTAAGCACTTCATTTCTGTATTTCTTTGCATTTTCTTAAATAAGAGAAATAACCCTATGGCATATATTCACTTGAAGGAACAGAGGCATAACGCAAGTTGGCCAAACACAATTGGATACCATGTCAATTCTTTGTTAGAGGATTTAGAATCTAATTAAATTTAGAATCTAAATAAATCTAAGTTTGAGTTGTTCAAACCTGACAACTTTAAGATTGGGGAATTCTGGGAGCTGAAGCCCACATATCTTAAAGTTGTTAAATTTAAAAAATACTGAACTAAATCATGTGGGAATATCTTGCTTTGGAAAGAAAAGCCTTTAGCAATAGTGGTATGAGAATGATGGGATTTCAGAGGTTAAACTTAGAACTGCCTTTCTTAGCACATTCACATGAATAAAATGAGCTTGTGAACTATTTCAGCTTTGCAAATAGAGGATGAACTGAACTTAAAGATTTTTTTTTTCTTATTCAGCAATATTCTATTTGATTTCCTTTATTTACTATTCTAACTTCAGAACAGCAAATTGTCTATTGGGTAGTTATGAATGAAAGTATATGAACTGAAGGTGAGAACAGAATTGCTTCCTATCTTTGTTTCAACCCTTGGTTAAGTCTTAGGACACTTAACTTGTTGGTTTTTGATATAGTGGAATTACTGGCAGAAGGAGAGGAGACCCCTCTGGGGGGGGAGTAAAGAATTGGTTAGGGAGAGGAAATGTCTGAGGTCAAACCCTTAGGTCTAGATATGCCATTTCCCAAGGGAAGGCAGACAATCTGGTAAGATTCTTATAAATAGGTGTTCAGCAATAAAATATCTACTTGGACCTATTCACAAGTGGTTGCTTGCACATGACAATTATATGAATATAACAGGAACCACAAATGACATTCCTAATATGGTTATCTCTAATTAGCCTTAATTGGTATTGATTCACATATAGTCAAGCCCTGGCTTTGAAATTTATAGAAAATCTATTTCTTATTTGAAAAGGCAGCTATAATTCTCAGAAATGCAATTCAGAAGAAGAAAAGTAATGCATCATTTTCCATACTTTACATCTCATACTTATTTAACATTGGACAAAAAATTGCCTGTATTATATTGTATTTATAAAAATTAGAGATTTCTTTCCAATTATTTTTCCAGCCTCGTCCCATAGATAGCAGTTCCACTGAGGGATTCAAGCTGGATAAACTCAGAGGAGAAATTGAATTCAAAAATATCTATTTCAGTTACCCTTCTAGACCAAATATTCAGGTAAGACAGATTATTTTTTCTTCCTCTTTTTATCCATTTAAAAGAAATGTTGAAAGCTGTTTTCTCTACAATCAGGGAAAGGTCTTAAGAATGTGTAATTACAAGCTTCATCACAAAATAAAAACACTCTCGAAATAATAAACGTGTAATTATAGAAGATAAATCTTTCTTAGATACCTTAAACGAGTCCCTCATTTTTAGAATGTTTTACTGACTAAAATATATATCAGATAATCTTCAAGAATATTTTTCCTGTATTTCAGGCATGATTTACACTGTATTAAGCCAGAGGTGACTAAAATATTTTAAATATATATTTATATTTTGAATAATTCCAGATTCTTAGAGGTCTGAATTTAAAAATACAACCCGGACAGACCATTGCTCTTGTTGGTTCCAGTGGTTGTGGAAAAAGCACTACTATTCAACTCTTGCAAAGATTTTATGATCCACCACAAGGACAGGTTCGTTTTAATGCAAGGGCAACTGTGATATCTTCTATTGGGGTTTCTGGATTTGACTTTTCAATTAAAAAAAAATGCCCTAAATCAGGGCTGACATACAGTATCTAAAAACTGTATATTAGTCATCAATATCTACTTGATTATTCCAGTAATCAAACATCTACACTGGTGGCTCTTACAAACTTCTATTTTCCTTCCTTCAGATCACCATAGATGGGCATGATGTTCGGACCCTTAACATCAAGTGGATGAGAGAAAACATTGGCATTGTAAGCCAAGAACCAGTTTTGTTCGCTACCACAATTGCAGGCAATATTCGTTATGGCAGAGAGGATATTACTGATGCTGAAATTGAACAAGCAGCCAAAGAAGCAAATGCTTATGACTTCATAATGAAACTTCCTGATGTAAGTAGCACAATTTTCACATTCTTGTAAGGTTGACCCTCTAGTAAGGATGGAATAATCTGTTTTCCCTCCCTCATTTATGTGCTCTACCACACAATATACTTTATCATAGAGCACTTTATTGAAGCCAGTATCATCCAACTAAACACTTGACACCTTGTTATGTAGCGGATTTATTTGTGTCTAATATCTATAGCCAATCAGACATTGTTAAACTAATAATCCTACTGACTTTTGACAGTATTACTTTGGATAACTTTGTTACAAAAAGAGGAGGGGGGAGGAGGAGGAGGAGGAGGAGGAGGAGGAGGAGGAGGATCCATGTATTCTGTAAATCATCAGTTGACTATCCTTCTGGAACCCTGAAGCAGTAACTGATGTTGTAAATCAGAATTTGAGCTATTAATCTGTACAACATTATAGTACATTCATTCGAAGTTATATATTTGTGTATGTTGTATATCCCTTGGATCAAGATTATGAACAATATTTAATATCATGCTTGTCAGGTATTAGAAAGTTTCTGTTTCTGAGGTCTACTTTGTTCTGTAATAAGGCCTAATTCCCCAAATAGACCCAAATGCAAAAGACATCTAATTAAATAATTCTGAGCTTTGTTCTGTGTTCTACAGCAGAATGACATTCATGACCCTTGCATACAAATCCTTGTGACACCAAGTTTTTTCACTCAACAATCAAAATTAGAGTGGATAGTGTGGACAATCAATTTTTTTCTATAGTGTTTAGCCAATTATGTCAGAAATCTTTACTTATTTTTCTGAAAATCTCCCAGAGATCATCTATTATATTAAGTATTTTGCCTTTAAAAATAATATGGAAACCTCAGAGGGTGCAAAGTGTAATTTTAAGCCACATGAAGAAATGCAAAATGTCTTTGTAGTGGCAGTCAGACTAGTAAATATACAGAGGTCCCAGAAACAGGAATCTCACCCCACCTTCTTCTTTCCACAAGCTCACCTTCTTTTCTAAGCCTTGATATTTTGGAATTAGGTCAATTTTTTTAGGATTATTATACAATTTTCTTTGTTTTTCTTGCTAAAATAGCCCTCGGCTCATATACCTTTCACTGGTAGACTCTTAATAGGAAATCAAAGACATAATCATTCAGCTTACATGGGTGTTTCCAAAACTTTTCTTGAATGAGATTATTAGCTGCTATGTGTTCTGAATATTCAATCATCATAGTATGATATGTTGTTGTTGTAATGGAGATTGAACTAGCTGTCTCAATTGTGCAGCTCTTACAGTCAATAGGTAATTAAATTTAATGACTGGCTTTGTTTAATTATGGTTAATTATAAGGTGGGTTTGTGCATCCGTGTATACTCATTTACTTACTTTGAGTAGACACACTCTTTTGAGAAATGGCAATTTTTAATCACACTGGAAACATTAAGAATCAATGCAGTAGCTCAGAAGTAGAGCAATGAAGTGTTGTATTTATACCACATTCATACAAATGAATGAATGTTACTCAGAGCATGCCAACATGGGACTTCCTTTTTTTTTCTTTAAGAATCTTTCATGTAATTGTTTAATTAAGCTATCCCTGAGATTTTGAGAGAAACTATTGGCACAGTTCATCTGATCAAAATGTCAAGAGAGCAACAAAGCCATCCCTATATTCAATGAGAAAGTGTCTGCAGATAGAAAGTGCTCTGTTTGCTTTAAAACTGTGTGCGTGTCCATGTGCACCTGCAGGGACCTATTGTGTGTTTGGCTAATATATTCAATATGCTTGCTCGAATACTAATAACCTTTTCTCACTTAGAAACACATATGAGCATACACAGTGTTCATTTCTATATTTTGAATATCCCAGAGATTTAATACCATGGTTGGAGAAAGAGGAGCCCAGCTCAGTGGGGGTCAGAAACAGCGTATTGCTATTGCTCGTGCCCTGGCCAGAAACCCCAAGATCTTGCTGCTGGATGAGGCCACTTCTGCTTTAGATAATCAGAGTGAATCCATAGTCCAAGCAGCACTTGATAAGGTAAACATGCCTAGTTAAATATGATTGTGTAGCACTTCAGCTATACATAAAGAATGACTTTAAGGAATTAAAAACCTGTTGGTGAATAAATGCAAGTAAATGCATCCACAGGTGATCAAATTATTTTCAAAAAAGAAAATTTTACTCAAATATGTATTATTTAGTAAAATATGTATTTCATGATGAGACTGTGTGATAATTGAAACAATAAATGAAATGAAGCAGTGAAGTACAAAGAAAACAAGGAAAACAAAACAGAGACACACTGTTCTCTCCAGGACACAGATAAATATATAATCAGTTGTGTTGGTGTACACTACAGGCCAGAAGTGGGTTGCTGCCGGTTTGGACCGGTTCTTTAGAACCGGTAGCGGAAATTTACCGCAGTCCACGCCCCCGAACCAGTCCTCCGGTCGCCATGGCTTGGAAAAATACCCTCTGCGCATGCGCAAAGGCTTCTGCGCATGCGCAGAGAGTCATTTCTGGGTGTTTTGCGCAACGTGACGGGGGCAAAACAACACTTCCGTCGCGATCAAAACTGGTAGGGAAGGTAAGTAATAGCAATAGCAATAGCAATAGCACTTAGACTTATATACCGCTTTATAGTGCTTTACAGCCCTCTCTAAGCAGTTCACAGAATCAGCATATTGCCCCCAACAATCTGGGTCCTCATTTTACCCACCTCAGAAGGATGGAAGGCTGAGTCAACCTTGAGCCGGTGAGATTTGAACCGCTGAACTGCAGCTAACAGTCAGCTGAAGTAGCCTGCAGTACTGCACTCTAACCACTGCGCAACCTCGGCTCTTCAAAGTAGAACCCATCCCTGCTACAGGCAATCAATTAAAGGCAAAAGTATGTTGAAGAGCATACGTAAGCAGGGATGAGCTTCAAAAATTTTAGCAAGGGGTTCTCTGCCTGGTTGCTGGGTGGGCGTGGCCATGGTGGGCGTGGCCTAGTCGGCCTCCTGCACCACGGTGGGGGGGGCATTTTTGCCCTCCCCGGGCTCTGGAGGCTTTCCTTGAGCCTCCGGGCGGGCGAAAACGGCTCCCCAGGCTCTGGAGGCCCTCTGGAGGTCGGAAATGGGCCCGTTTCTGGCCTTCCCGAACTTCCAGTAGGCCTGCTTTTTGCCCTCCCTGAGCCTCCGCATGCGCCCTGCACTTACCTGCATCCATAACGGGCCGTGTGGGGACTCCAGGGAGGGGAGGGGAGGGGTGGGCCAGCCAGGAGTGGGATTTGGGGGTTCTCCAAACTGCACAGAATCTTAGCTAGAGGTTCTCCTGAACCCCTGCAAACCACCCCCAGCAGCCCACCTCTGTACGTAAGGGGAATGTAGCTTCCTGAATAGTATGAAGATCTTCTGCATTCTAAGAGAAAGTCTAGCATGAGGGTCTAGCAAAGTTTCCAGGATGGGAAAAAACTGAAGAGGATTTGTTTAACAGAAGTCCAAAGTGGGAAACGGTTAGTGTTTTTTAAACAAACTGTTTTGCCAGTTTGCTTATATGATAAAGCAAATCTGAAATGCTATGACTATTGTAACAGTAAAATAAAAATCACCTAACAGTACAAATGCTAAAAAATATTAATCTTTCAGTGTTTCAGAATGGAGAAAGATAGGCACAGCACTTATTACAACTTTTTACCAGACTCAACATTGTTTGGATTGAAAGATTATGGGTTTAAAGATTATGTACAAATAAAACCTATATCCTGCCTATTTTGGATGGTGTTTTTTTTTAAAGGCCATCTTACATTAATACCTTAAAGCTACTAGTGAAATTTTTAACCTCATAAAATCAAAAGCAATAACATTTACCTAAAGCTTATCATTTCATTTAAGAGCTTCCAACCATTTTACAAGGCTCAAAACTGAATGTCTAAAAGTATTATTAATGGATAGTGCACAGATGGGTGTGCTTTTATTAGTGCTTGTATGTGTGTGTCTGTATTTTCCTGTAACATAAGTTTCAGTATTAGTCATTTTTGACAAGGTGATTCATTAACCATTAATCTTACGGTTATTCTATTAATACCAATGAACTTTCCAGTGAAAAGAGTCAGTAATTTCCCTTTAGCATTCCAATTCTTGCTTTCTTTTATGAATCAGGATATTGTTTCCATTTATAAAAGGACTCATTGCAAAGAGAAAGTTAGCAGGCTTAACTGAAGCTACACTACCCAAAATTATCCCATGTTTAATCTACCAAATCTACCAAACCAGGACCTTTGTTTAATCAGCTCCAGATGATGGTGTCTCCCATTATTTCCAATCGATCAAAAGAAAGTGAAATCTGCATAATGTAGACAATATTTCCATTATTTTAATCAGCCCAAACTATAGAATGATATAAAATATAAAAACGAATGATAATGAGTATTTTCATCATTCCTGGAATGTGAACAGATCAAAATCCAATCTAGACATAAGACTAAAAATCTAAGATGATAAATTCAGGGAAGCCTGAAAATTTGGAAAGTGGCTCCTTTATTTATTTGATAGCTACTTAGACATTTTGAATGTTCCTAAGTAGTTTTCAATAAAGAAATAGTGATTTATTTATATAACTTATATTAATAATTAATAATTAATGTTATTAATAAATTAATAAATAATATAATTATTAATAAATTCTAATTAATTAATGTTAATAAGTTATAACAATTAATCAATGGAACAACTTGCCTCCAGAAGTTGTTAAGAAGAACACTGGAAGTTTTTAAAAAGAGATTGGATAACCATTTGTCTGAAGTGGTGTAGGGTTTCCTGCCTAAGCAGGGGGTTGGACTAGAAGACCTCCAAGGTCCCTTCCAACTCTGTTATTCTAAATTCTAAATTATACAATAAATACTTATTATGAGATTACATTGAAACCATAATACTCTCCCCAACAAAAAGTTGCAATCATTTCACAAAACAGAAAGTGTATGTCTGTTGTATTTTCCTTGTCCCAGTGCTGGGGTCAGGAACAATATGATATACACTAGACAAAGGTCCTGGAGAGACAAGAGATTTCTTTTTTTCAAAACACTGTAAGCTAGAGTGCATAGCTAAATGTCTATGGAGATTCTCAGTCATCCAAATCATGTTTGTCCCAAAGGTGCTTTTTTCTAAAGGCAACTGGACTTCCTTGGTTTTACCTTAAAGATGTTTCACTTCTCATCTAAGAAACTTCTTCAGTTCTTGGACAGAAGCAAAACATTTTCAGGGAAAAACAAAGAAAGTCCAGTTGCCTTTTGAAAAAAAGCATCTTTGGAATTGTAAACTAGAGATCTTGAAAGCAGTTATCTTCAGTTGCCAAATGGCAAACCAAAAGCTGTATGAGTCTTTTACAGTTGTCCCACATTATATTTAAATTACTGTGAAGCAATAGCCATGATTTAAAGCACTCTATCAGTAATGAAACTTGTAGCATGATGTTAACCAGATTAATTTAGCTATAAATGAATTTTAAATCTGCATGATATGCTCAACCATATCTAAACAACTATGGATTTCAACAGGGGTGGGTTCTAACTTACCTCGCCGCTGGTTCGCTTCCTCCCGTGCCGCGTGGACGCGCGTGCGTGCATGCACAGTGCCAAAAGTTCCAATTTTTTTTTTAAAAAAAAGCCAAAAACAAGATGGCAGGGCATGCACAGTGCCGGCAACTCGGCTTCTGCGCATGCGCAGAAGAAGAAGAAAAAAAATTCCCCCAAAAAAATTTCCCCCCAAGAAATAATTCCAAAAAAAAGATGGCGGCATCCACGGACCGGCACCAACCGAACCGGCTCCGTGACGTCACCAGCGGGTTGCTACCGGTTCAGGCGAACCAGTCCGAACCAGGAGGAACCCACCTCTGGATTGCAAATATACTATGTTGACCGAAAATATGACATATAAATAAGCACTAGAATGTCTGGTTAAACCAATTAAGTGGGTTAACAGCAACATATTTGAGAAATATACATAATTTATGTCATGAGCTAAAATTTTAATAGATCTGATGTCTACACATGAAGAAATATAGGATGGTATTGTGAACAAATTCATGTTTTAGATAAGGCCCTTGTTCTTTTCTTTTTTTTTCAATTCTTTTTTTTTTATCCTTCTTTGAAGGCCAGGACTGGGCGCACCACCATTGTAATTGCTCACAGACTCTCTACAATCAGGACAGCTGATGTTATTGCTGCCTTTGAGAAGGGTATTCTCGTCGAACAGGGGACACATAGTGAACTCATGGCACATAAAGGAGTTTACTATGCCCTTGTAATGCAGCAGGTAATGAGATTCAGTGGCCTGGTTTAAATGTGACACTATATGCTTTATGAGGATAATTCCAAGGTGTGCACTTTCTGCCCTTTCCCACATCCTAACTATGAGAGGTCTGGATTTGTCCATTTTGGGTAAATTGCAATGTAGCATTAACTATAGGGGGGGGGGACATTCCACCTTTATAAATGATATTTTGAAACTATCTTGTTTCAAGAGAAACTCCTATTTGTCTAGGTTTACATCCAGGTAACTGTGCTTTGGCTAAACATGGACACAAATGTTGTAGCTATTCAAAATAGGGTACAGGAACATATAAGCCCACTGTTCCATAATACTGAATAATAGTCAAGCAAAGTTAATGAGATGTTATTGGCTGTCTCCACAGGTCAAAGAAATATTACCTTTAAGCTACATGTGCACCTTGAAGAATTTTTGTTTATGGTTTTCTTCTTTAATTTAAAATCTGAATGTTTACCAGCTTTCTGTTGCTTGGACCTGGCATATTACAGAGTATTAACATTCACCTCCAGAGTAATCTCTTTTTCCCAAGAATGCCACTGGATTCTGTATGGATCCAGATATGTTAGAAAATGAACAAAGTAATGCTTCAGACATAGGTAAATGCAGTCAAGATTCTGTTACTATAGCCCAGTATTTCTCAACCTTGACAGCTTTAAGGTAGATGGATTTAACTCCCAGAAATCCCCAGCCAGCCATTACTTTTTTTTTCTATAGTCGTTAAGCAAATCACAAAATTGTTAAGTGAATCCAACTTCTTTCATTGACTCTGCTTGTTGGAAGCCAACTGGCAAAGATGTAACCCTGGGATGCTGCAACTGTTGTAAATCCATGCCGGTTGCCAAGTGCCCAAATCACAATCTCATGACCATGGAAATGCTGCAATAGTTGTAAGTGTGAGGATCGATCATAAGTCACTTTTTCATTGCCATTGAACTTTAGACAGTCACTAAAGGAATGGTTGTAAGTGAAGGACTATCTGTAGATTTAATTCTCATAAGTTGTAATTAGAAAAATTAATAATTTGTTTTTTTTCTAAGTTGTTTTCTTTTTATCAATGTTTAGAATTACCAGGGAGAAGAACCAGAGAGTGAAACATCAAATGAAGAGACAGAATTTGAGACTGAGGATGAAAATAGTGAAATTTCAGAGAAAGAAGATTTATATGAAACAGCAGATCTAAATGATTTGGGGAGTTCTAATGGTGGCACAGAAGTAGCTATGTATGGAAGTTTACGAAGAATATCCAACAGACCTTCCCTCAGTAGGGCTTCTACTAAAAGATTTTCTGAAAGAAAAAGGAGAAAAAAACAGAAGAAGAAAGCAAAGAAAGTCCGTGTGGTTAGTATTAAAATTATTTCTAAAATAACTTCTTTGTTAAAAACATGACTCCTCTGTAAGTGTTTGGTGGAAATTGGTATCCCCGCCTTGTGGTTCTAGTAACAAACCAGAGTTATAAGAAAAGCTTTGTTCTTTCCATAAATGCCTTGTATTTATCCATGCATTTGATTTTATTTTTAGATAAATTCATGAGTAAAGAAACCCCAATTGTTAGAAAAAATTGACATTATATATCAAACAATATGAACAATTTGAGAAAACCAGTTAGGAAATGTGTTTCACTTCTAGACTTTGGAATTATATTGTATTTTAAACATGCCACATCAAAATTTCATCTGAAACACATGACACTAAAATAATAAGAACTGAAAGTTAATGTACAGGTAACAATATCCTAAGGCCTACAGATTAGTAATGCAAAAGAATGATTCATGCAGAAATGTCGCCATTCATGAGGGCTTTCTCTTACTTTTTAGTGACCTTTGTGGACAGATTTTGAGATAAATTGGGTTTTTGTTCTTTTTCTTTTGTTTTAACACTTGTATTCATTGTCTGAGATCATAGAAATGACTGGGCTTGAACACAGAAGTCAGTTTCCTTTAAGTGCTGTACAGTTTGAGTAATTCTCAGTGACATTTCACCCATCAATTGCATTGCCGCTTGTAATCTTGTTGGTGATGAGGGGAATTTTCTCTCTTTACAGAAAGAGACTCTCCCAGATGTTCCTTATACCAGGATCCTGGCTCTGAATAAGCCTGAATTCTGCTACATAGCAGTTGGGGTCGTTGCTGCTGCCATTGCTGGAGGTGTTACTCCTGCCTTTGCAGTTCTGTTTGGTAAAATCATTGGGGTATGTTTAGGACCATATAATGTTTCTATTTCCTTTTCCCCAAGAATCTATCAAACCCAGCAGATGTACTGATTTCTTATTATGATCTTACTTTATTGGAAGCTGAAGTTATTTACAATGGCCTTACCAGTGGCATTTCAATTTTCTCATCATCTCAATTCCACCTCTAGCTTTCCAAAAATACATTCTAAATCATTCCTCCCAAATGAAATGAATAATCTTAATCCAGGTGATCGAAGTATCCTCCAAGATGGTATAAAACAGGAGATAGTAGCCCAGAACATAATATTACTGTACTGTTTTCTGGTGTGCATTTTGAATTTTGTTCTGATATGGTCATCATATGAACAGATATGTAAATTGAATGCTAATAGAACAATAAAATGCCTTACATAACTCATTTCAAAAGCCACTGGCAAGGAAGCTGGGAGAAGAGAAAGAGAGAGAAGAAAGGGGAATATACAGAAAGAGAGAGGAAGAATGGAATCCCCACTTACTTTTAATCTGGCCATGCAGAATACATCTGCCCCAGGTAGTCCTCGATTTATAACCATTTGTTTAGCAACCATTCAAAGTTATGATAATGCTGAAAAAAGTGACTTGCAATCATTCCTCACACATCATGTGATTGTGATTCAGGCACTTGGATACAATGATTTGGCCTATATTTACACTATCCCATGTTCACCATTTGCAATGTTCTCAGGGGGTTTCCAACAAGCAAAATCAATTGGGAAAGCCAGATTCACTTAATGATTAAGTGATTTGCTTAAAACCTACAACAAAAAAGATCATAATTTGGGTGGAAGTCACTTAACAACTGTGGTGGAAGTTCCAGAATCCATTTCTGGTTATAACTTGAGGATTACTTGTAGATTATTCCTGTGTAAATGCAGTCTTGAAAAACAAAAATATTGCCCTTGCACTATAAGAGGAATGAATGGCAGTTTGCCAACTTGATGATACTTGATTAGCTTTAATAATATTCCACAATTCCAGCCCAGTTCCAAGTATGTTTAAAGATATTAAATATATTAAACTTTAAAATCTAAATACTCAGTAAAATAATCTTTTTCTCCAAAATGAAACTGAGGTCTAGAACAGTCCTTTGGTCAAGTGCCCATTTCTTGAAACTTTAGATGACTCGTGTCTATGGAAAAGATCAGGGGTATCTGCAGGAGATGCTGAAAAAAAGTCAAGATGGCAACCTAGACAGTGCAATTGAAGATCCACATATAAAAATAGGTGTTAATTACATTTCTCAGCTGCCATCTTGACTATTTTTCAGCCTATCTTGGGGAGACCTCTGACCTTCTCATCAGGATCTCCCCAATGATGGAGTGCTTTCTCCATATAAGAAACCAAAACATTAATCTGGTTCAGCCAACAAATTATATATCAGTATTTTATTTCCCACACTGAATATTATTTTTCATGGCAAAGGAGATATAAATTAAAAATAGAATTCATTGAACTATTTTATTCACCAACGGATGCAGTGGGCTGCAGCTCACAAAACTTATGCTTCTAAGTAAATATTGTTAGCTGGAAAAGGTGCTTACCATACTCCTGAATTTTGCCTGCTTGATTAACGTGGTTCTCCTACAGTTATTTGGTATGTTGGTCCTATCCATATTACAACCACCTGCAGGGAAACTGTCACCTACAGATATTTCAAATAAATAAAATTATTTTTAACTTTTTATTCTTTAATAATCTTTTCCAAGCTTCTACCTGGCCCTGATTAATTTCTACCTTTGAATTTAATGATTTTTGAACATAGCCTCAAGGAAATGAGCATGATCCAGACTTCTATTTTTAGAAAGCCATGAGATTCAGCTACAAATTCTGTTCTGATGGGGAGCTATCAAATGTGTCCTGCAAAACTCCATGCAATCACTAGACAGCGGTAAAGAGGTCAACTTTTTTATATCACACTGCTGCCATCTAATGGTTATTTCTTATAATCTGAATTAGAGATTAGTGGTCACTGAATTAGAATTGGTTTCAAATTCTTCATGTAAAATATAGTCTGCTGTTCAGAATAGCTGATGGTAACATACAGGGAAATCAGGAAAATTGACTTGCAGGAAATAGTCATAATTTGAACTAAATAAAAAGTTGAACTGCAACGGCTTCTTGTGCTGGTGATTAAAACTATGCTTTGCCACTCAGGCTTTCCAAGAACAAGATGATGTAAAGAAAAGCCAGAATACAGTGCTGTATTCTCTCATGTTTCTGGTGTTGGGAGTGATCAGCTTAATAACTTATACAATCCAGGTAAGTTCTAGTATAAGACCTACTTAATAAGAAATTATCACAAAGGAGCATCCTTTGTATACAGTACAAAATTACTCAAACAGTGCAATATGAAAAGCAGAGGTGGGTTTCAGCAGGTTCTGATCAGTTCTGGATAACCGGTAGCAGAAATTTTAAGTAGTTTGGAGAACCAGTAGCGGAAATTTTGAGTAGTTCGGAGAACTGGTAAATACCACCTCTGGCTGGCTCCGCCCCCATCTATTCTCTGCCTCCCGAGTCCCAGCTGATCGGGAGGAAATGGGGATTTTGCAGTAACCTTCCCCTGGAGTGGGGAGGGAATGGAGATTTTGCAGTATCCTTCTCCTGGAGTGGGGTGGGAATGGAGATTTTACAGTATCCTTCCCCTGCCACGCCCACCAAGCCATGCCCACCAAGCCACGCCCACCAAGCCATGCCATGCCACGCCCACCAAGCCACGCCCACAGAACTGGTAGTAAAAAAATTTGAATCCACCACTGATGAAAAGGCTTTCAATTTTAAAAAGATGGACTTTTGACACTATGCTTTGTTTATTAGATGGAATCCCATAAATCATTGCAATCCCATAAATCACATGTATATCATTCTTGCTGCTTTGGCTATCTTAACATATACATCCAGGCCTTCTCAACATTCAATGTGCTTCTTTGTTTACCTTTTTATTCAAATTTCATCAGGCAGTTCCTCAGGATAGCAATAGCACTTAGACTTACCGTGTTTCCCCTATAATAAGACATGTCCCGATAATAAGCCCAACAGGGCTTTTCAGGACATGCGTTGAAATAACCCCCCCCCAAAATAAGGCCCCTTCCCCAACTACGTACACGCACCCCCTGCCCCATCTGCCACCCCCAAATTGTGCCCGAACATCTTACCAGAGTCTGGCAGCTCACCGCTTCTCTTTCTCGGCCGGTGTTTGCAGGGAAACTCCTTGAAATGTAAAGAAGAACTTCTCGCGAGTGCAAGCAATTAACAACTTCTCACACTCGTGAGAAGTTTTTCTTTACATTGGAGTTTCCTTGTAGTTTCTGTTTCTTTACATTGTTCTCTTCCCGGGTGGCGGTGGCGCGTTCAGAAGTTTCTCTCTCTTCTTCCGCTCCTGAGCCTCGCAGCGCCGCTTCTCTCTCTTCTTCTCCTGAATGGCAGCCGTGTGTCCAGAGATCCAGAGATTCCGGGGAAAGGGAGGGGACATGCCGGGAGCCGCTCTTTTTGCAGCGGGCACTCTTTTTGCCGGGAGAGTGAGAGCAAGCGAGAGGCGGGTGCGCACACACCCCACGGGACTAGCTCGGCTCCTCTGGGCTCTGGCAATTTGAAACACGCTCCTGCCTGCGAGAAGAGGAAGTGAGCATCGATCCCTGCCTCGTCGCCGCCTCGCAGGCAGGAGCACGTTTCAAAACGCTGCCAGAGGCAGCCCCAGGGGACATGCCGGGAGCCGCTCTTTTTGCAGCGGGCACTCTTTTTGCCGGGAGAGTGAGAGCAAGCGAGAGGCGGGTGCGCACACACCCCACGGGACTAGCTCGGCTCCTCTGGGCTCTGGCAATTTGAAACACGCTCCTGCCTGCGAGAAGAGGAAGTGAGCATCGATCCCTGCCTCGTCGCCGCCTCGCAGGCAGGAGCACGTTTCAAAACGCTGCCAGAGGCAGCCCAGAGGAGCTGAGACAGTCCCACATAGTGTGCACGTACCCACCCATCGCTCTCTCTCTCTCTCTCCCAGCCAAAAGAGTGCCTGCCGCAGAAAGAGCGGCTCCCGGACGGGAGAGTGAGAGCACCCGAGAGGGGGGTGCGCACACACCCCACGGGACTAGCTCGGCTCCTCTGGGCTGCCTCCGGCAGCGTATGAAATGCATCCTCCACCTGCCCTCCCCGCGTCCTTCAGACAGGGGATGCAGGCGAGGGCGGTGCGTGGGAATCCCCTGCAGGAACAGCCACCCGTTCCTCGGTGTTGTGTCCACTGACCCTCCCCCGCCTCCAGATCTCGAGCGAAGCGGGAGGGGGAAGAAACTCGCAGACTGCCTGAGGCAAAGTACCTGCCTTTCCTCCTTCCTTCCCTCCCCCCCTCTCTCTCTCGGCAGCAACCTTTCGGCTGCACGCAAGAAATCTTTCTCTCTTCCAAACTCCACCAGAAATTAATCTTTGTGAGACTCATCGCGCCTGAGCAGCCTCTTGGAGCGAAAGGAGAGAAAGATTTCTTGCATGCAGCCAAAAGGTTCCTTGTCCTGGCGCTGTGTCTTACGTGCCCTCCCCCCCGCCCGCCTGAGAGGTTTGGTCGTTGGCTGCTTCTGTTCTGCGGAGATGGCTGAGGCACTGTGGGTGTTGCTGCTGCCCTCACCGCCGCAGCCTATGGAAGCCCCGGTCAGTCCCCTGCAGGCCAAGGTCAGCTGCAGGCAGGGAGCACTGGCCGTGGCCAGGCCGGCCGAGCCGCGTCTGTTGGGGCTGCCCTCGGCGTGGCTGCCCGGTGTCTCGCTTCCGGGCACCTGGGAAGAGTAAACGGGGCCTGCGGGAGGAAGGGAGGGCAAGCAAGGGTCCTGCAAGGCTCCCCTCCCCAGGAAGAGTCCGGCTCAATCGCCATCCCATCTGGTGACTCCCAAGGCAGAGGGGCTTCCCGGGCATGCCTGCGGGCGCTCCGGTCATTCAGCGCTCAGGTGGGGGGACTGCGGGGAGATTGGAGCGGAGAGGAGCAGGGGGGAAGGGGAGGCCTGCAATGACCGTCACCATAGAGCGGGAAGCGCACTCGCAGAGCAGCCACTGCCCTGGCTGGGGTTTGGAAGCCGCAGAGCCAGAGTTTGGGGGAGAGAAAGAAAGAAAGACTTCTGCTGCTTGCGTGCAACCAAAAGCAGAAGCAGCAGAAGTCTTTCTTTCTTCCTTCCTTTCTCTCCCCCAAACTCCGGCTCTGTGGCTTCCAAACCCCAGCCAGGGCAGCGGCCGCTCTGCGAGTGCGCTTCCTGCTCTATGGTGATGGCTGCAGCTGGAACTGGAACTAAACAGACCGGCCGAGAGACGCCACGGAGCTGCCAGATTCCAGTAAGACGCGCGTCTCACGGCCCGCCCTGCCTCCTGCACCCCAAAAATAATACCACCACCCCCCGATAATAAGGCCAAGGCCATATTTCGGGGGTCAAAAAAATATAAGCCTCTGTCTTATTTTCGGGGAAACATGGTATATACTGCTTCACAGAGCTTTACAGCCTTTTCTAAGCAGTTTACTGAGTCAGTATATTGCCCCCAACAATCTGGGTCCTCATTTTACCGACCTCAGAAGGATGGAAGGCTGAGCTGGTCAGGATCGAACTCCTGGCAGTGGGCAGAGTTAGCCTGCCATATTTCATTCTAACCACTGTGCCATCACACACAATCATTATTATAATTAGTAATTCCCTACCCCCTTAATCTTTGATATGGTTCTGTCTTTATTCCTTGAATTTGTAGTCAAGTTCTGCATTAATAAATACTTGAAACTGCCACCCCCACATTTGATGGATATTCCCCTTCAGATCATAATGGCCCTTTTCTAAAAAATAAAAAATAAAAAGCTAAAAGTTTTGTCTTTACCTTTTGCAGGGATTCACCTTTGGGAAGTCTGGAGAAGCTCTCACAATGCGGTTGCGCTCTCTTTCTTTCAAAGCCTTGCTACAGCAGGTAACAAAACAGAGCAGGAAAGGAAAGGGAAAGAAACACTTTGGGGACAGGTTTGGATCACCAATAAAGGAGAATATTTGTAGCTCAGGGTTGAAATGAGGGGTCCTTGGTGCTCTCTGAGCTTGACTGATTTCTTGCAGATGTCTCATTACCCAAACTAGGTAACATCAGCAGTGCTAGGACCCGTTTACATTAGCAAAAGACTACTAATGAATGAAAACAGTAAATATTATAAAAATAAAAGGGTCAAGTCAAGTCAATTCAAGCTGCTGAATTTAGGTGACATAAGAAGGTTCTTTTCTTATCTTAGCAAGAATATGAAGCCTATTTAAGGAATGGTTTTAAGAATTCCCAGCTGACCTAAGCACTAAGATTGTCTGATGCTTTCTCATCTATGTACAGTACTAAACTAGTCCAATTGTTCTTTGATTTTCCAGTTCAGCCAAGGTTGGTTAGGAACTGCCAGTCCAAAATAAAAAAAATAAAAAGCTAATGCTTAAGAAGCTATCAGACCTTCATATACAGTAGCCTAGAATTGTCTATAAAGATATAGGAACATAATGCACTACTGCATCCTAGTAGATTCCAATGGAGTTATGTTGCCAAAAAGATTACCGTATTTTTCGGAGTATAAGACGCACTTTAGTTTTGGGGGAGGAAAACAAGAAAAAAAAAATCTGCCTCTGCCTCCCAGCAATTTGCCTCCCAGCAAACAGCAAACAGTACAGATGATATACACAGTTTGCTGTGTACTTCTGTGCATGTGTGCATGACCCATAGAAATAGTAAAGAATTGGAGAAATGTACACTATGGCAGTATATTAATGGCAGAAAGTTTTCTTAAATGTAGTCACATTAACTCCTCCCAATTATTTAAATAGATCTATTCCAAACATGACTAAGTCAGGGTTTAACTCAGCTGCGTTATTTTAATACTAAAGCAGGACACTGTTACATTTCAGATTATTACTTGTACAGATGCTGTTAAAATTGATATGGCTTTCTTGAAGTATACATTATTCTCTGCTATTTAAAAGAAGATACAATAGTACTGGGCCTCTTCAGATCAAGCATTTATTTTAAAAAGCTTCTTCATTTTGTTAAGTTGTCTAGAACAATAATAAAGCAGTCTTTAAAAAATAAGTCTAATAATTTGAACATTCTATAGGCATTTATAGTTATTGACTTACCCCCTTGCAGCAAACAACAAACAGCCAGTTTCTGTTCTGATTTGCACCAGAAAATAAAATTCTGCCT
>QLTV01003098.1:51862-68093 GCA_003457575.1 Thermophis baileyi
GGGGGGGGGGGCGGGGGGGGGCTACATTCCGTGTATAAGACGCACCCAAGTTTTCACCCTCTTTTTGGGAGTAAAAAGGTGCATGGTAATTCATTAACATTTGCATATCCCTGGAAGCACTAAATTTAACATATCTTTTAATAGTGGAAAATAACATTTGAAGGCCCAAGAACTAATTTCATCTCTATGAATAGCTAGTAGTAGGAAAGCAGCACTTTTAATTCAGATGTTTCTATCTGTATGCCTTCCCTATTTTTTTAAGTAGACACAACAAATGCTGACTTCCAGAGATCATTATATTTTATTTGGGAAATAATGTTGAATGAACAGCTGGTCCTATCATTTCAGTATTACCGTAAACTATTTCAGCGCATTACACTTTTTCACTGTTCCACCACTCTATTGTTGTGTTTGGGTGCACTATGGGAACAGGTAGTAATGGATAAAATATCAAGTTGGCAACTGTGACCATATGATTGAAGCAGTGGTGGGATTCAAATAAGTTAACAACCGGTTCTCTGCCCTAATGACCGACTGGGTAGGCGTGGCTGGGTGGTCATGTGACTGGGTGGGCGTGGTCAGGGTGGGCATGACATGGGACTCGTGTGGTGCTAAGGCAGGACTTCCCTGAGACCCTCCCTCACTCTCATTATACCTCCAGTAGTCCTCCAGTTACAAATGTAATAGAGCCTGCCAATTACATTTGTAACCTGGGGATTCGTTTGATTGAATCACGTTAAATGAACGTGATCACTCCCTGCTTCATTTGTCTCATTGGGCTGAACTGCAAGCCCCTTGTTGATTGGCTGCCACGCCCCAATTCCTGAAGCTGCTCATTCGAATTAGCCAGTCAGCAGAAAGCAGACTGGGCCCAAAGTAGAAGGCCTCCCCCAATCCACTGAGATACCTCATGCTCCCCTGAGGTCCCCACAATTGCTTCCCCCACCCCATCCGCTGAGTCTCCACAGACTGGGCCTGCTTTGCTAGCATCTCAGATTCCACTTACTCCTCCCCACCCCATTTCCCATGGATTACTTACTTTTTGAAGATCTCCAGAGGTCCAGAAGAGGCTGACCAACTGGCAGATAAGCCAAAGTATTTTATTCAGATGATGGCAAAGCTGTAAGAATGTGAAATCTAAGGAAAACATTTTCACCAGCTTCTGAGTAAAACACTTTCGCTTGGGGCCAGCTTCAGGGATTGAGGTAGCAACAGCAGCCAATCAATGAGCAGATTGCTTCATTTGTCTCATTGGGCTGAACTGCAAGCCCCTTGTTGATTGGCTGCCATGCCCCAATTCCTGAAGCTGCTCATTCGAATTAGCCAGTCAGCAGAAAGCAGATTGGGCCCAAAGTAAGCCTGACCAGACTGGGTTCAAACTAAGCCTGCAGGCCCTCATGGCAGAGAAGCCAAAGTCAGATGGGGAAAGCTGTTTTCCTTACATCTCACGTTCTTACAGCTTCACTGGCTGCTGAATAAAAGACTTTGGCTTCTCTGCCACGTGGGTCAGCCTCTTCTGCAGCTCTTCGAAAAGTAAGTACAGTAAAGCCATGGGAAATGGGGTGGGGAGGGCTGGATCGGGCCCAAGGAGGCTCCATTTCAGTCTGCAACAGCCTGGGGGAGGCCTAGGGAGGCTCGAACAGGGCCTGGGAAGGCGGGATTGGGCCCAGGGAGTCTCCATTTTGGCCTGTAACAGGCTGAGGGAGCCCTAGGGAGGCCCAAACGGGGCCTGGGAGGGCTGGATCGGGCCCATGGAGGCTCCATTTCGGTCTGTAGCAGGCCGGGGAAGGCCTATGCAGGCTTGAACAGGCCCTGGGAGGGCCGGATTGGGTCCACGAAGGCTCCATTTTGCCCTGTAACAGGCCGGGGGAGGCCTACGCAGGCCTGAACAGGGTCCTAGCAAGCTCAGGCAAGTGGACGGGAGGAAAGATGAGCCTTCTGATGAGGAGAGACTGGGAGGAAGGGGTGAGGCTTCAGCTGGTTCAGCGAACTGAGGAAACGGTTAACAACCGGTTCCAGTGAACCGGTGAGAACCGGCTGAATCCACCACTGGATTGAAGCTCTGCCCCTTTTTAAGTAAAAATAGGGCAGGTGTCAATCATGCAGTTGCAGCTATCATTTTTTGACCCTCTGTGGTGGTCACCTCTTGTTTTGTTACATCAACCTTAGAGTAAATTGATAAAATAAAATCAACATTGAGAACAGGTGGCTGAAAACTTTAGAGTTGCTACCTTGATGCCACCCAAGAATGATCACCTGATTTTGATACCAGTGTAGTGGATGACAAAATGTAACAGACTTTACATGCTTTGTGACTACACTATTCGGGACTACAGTAGAAAAGGACTCCACTAAGAGTGACTTATATCTGATTCATTAGTGAACTGGGAATGAAATGAAGACAATTTCAGGGAGTCATGGCAGAAAAAAAAGTTACGTTGCCAAGACATGTTTGTACCATAATTCGATACAAGAGGAAAGGTTCCGAGTTCTAACAAGAGTAATTGTTAATTTCAATTATTATTTCAATTTGTTCATTTTGATTTTAGGAAATTGGATGGTTTGATGATCACAATAATGCTATTGGAGTTCTGTTAACCAGACTTTCAACAGATGCTTCCCAAGTTAAAGGAGTATGTTTTTTGCTTATTGTTTTTATATATTTTATTGGAATTATAATTATCTTGATATCAGTAAGAGACTGCTGCAGGAAACAGCAGAATAAATCCATTATTTAAATCATTTTCACATTCTGAATACATTAGAGTCTATGTTTGTTTTGTATCTTCAGACAAGTATTCTACTTGCACTTTCTAAAATAGTCTGCTTGGGAATGATACATTCTACAAGACTCCGAAATCCTATGAATCAGTTTGTCATTGAAGCTATAACTTTGCCAACTAATTTACTGGCTTTGCAGTATTGCCAGATGATATCATATATGCATCAATTCCATGGTACATTTAAAAAAATCCCAATGGGCAGTTTCAACTAATAAAGAGAAACTATGTAAAAAGTGTTTTCAAGAAAGTTAGCAACATGACTTGGAAAAGCAGGAAATAAATATTAATCATGCCACCTTTCCATGCATATACCTTTATACCTTAGCAAGACATAGATATGTTGTGTTTTCACAGAGAAAGAGAGCCTGTGAGCCTTCAGATGTGCTAAACCATCTGAATATTTACATACACACATATAAAATCAGATTGATTCTATATGGTACAAAGCTACTATAGAATCTAATAGTTCTGGTTGAGATGCCATGAAGCCTTCTCCCAGAAGACAACCTTATTGTGAATGTTATAAAAAGAATGCTTTATTGCAGAAAAGGTATAATTTGTTTTTCTTGTTTATTTTCAAGGCTACTGGAAGTCGATTGGCCTTAATGACCATGACTTTCTTCACACTCGTGACAGCTCTTATCATTGCTTTTGCACATGGTTGGCATTTAACGCTGCTCATCCTAGCTTGTATTCCCTTCATCATTGTTGCAAAGGCTATTCAAGCGAAATCGATGGAAGGTCATGCAGCTGAGGATCAAAAAGCCCTTGAAGAAGCTGGAAGGGTATCTTCTACATATATAAACCCATGGATAAGATTAAGGCTATAGTGGTGACAAGTAGGCAGGAAATGTCTTATGATTTGAACTTTCAATAGAGTTACATCCATTCACTATTTCAGCCACATCTGAGTCTACTTTAGTATGGTCCTTAGCAGTGGGGGATTCAAATAATTTAACAACCGGTTCGCCCAGAGTCAGGTTGGCTGTCGTGGGAGGTGTGGCCCATCCTTGTCCTCCAGCTCTGCTGCATATCCAGGACGAGCCTCCGACGACAGCCAACCTGACCCTGGGCGAACCGGTTGTTAAATTACACCCCCTCCCCATCAAAGTGGATCCTGGGCGCTGCGCTGCAATGGAGAAACAGGCAACGGAGTGGCCAGCATGAGGGAAGGAGGAGGGAAAGCGGCCTTCTCCTTCCCTCATGCTGGCCGCTCAATTGCCCATTTCTCCATTGCAGCACAGCGCCCAGGATCCACTTCGATAGCAGGTGGGTGGGTAATTTAATAACCGGTTCGCCCGAACCAGTGCAAACCGGCTGAATCCTACCACTGGTCCTTAGTCTTCATTTTTCTCAGTAGTGCTTCTCCAGGAAAACATGGTCTATTTATTGACATGCCACCCTTTCTCAGAATGTACTTCAGGCAGTGCAATGTGAAATCACTTAACTCAAACTCAAAAACTTCTGTATAGTGAAACAAATAATCTGGGGAGAAGCACAATTTGAAAACTCAAATTAAACAAGCCTGCAGGAACCTGGCTCTCTGGATGTTGCTGACTTGAAATTCCTATCTTTTTTGTATGCTGACTAGAGCTACTGAGCTCTAAATGATTTGACAAGCACGGGTTCCCTTGACCTCTATTGCAAGATTCCCTCGTTCTCCGTTGCAAGATTCATTACACAAAACTGAAAAATGCCTCCCCACAGAGGGAGTCACCAATTCATCAATGCTTAGCATTCTTTGCTCAGCAGAATGGGAAAACAAAGAAGAACTTTATCTCATATTTTCTGTTTTGCTTTCTGGAGAGGAAGAAAAACATCCTGATTTCTAATCCCCCCTCCCTTCACCATAAAGAACATAGGGCAAGAGTGAAGGGATTTCAGAAAGTTAACTAGTTAGTAGAAGATTACTTCAAAAAGGAATGGCAGAGATTTAACTTGCTGGTCTGCATTGCCTTTGGAGATACGCCAAACAATAAATACAATTGTCTAAACTAGTTTATTTAACAATAGTTTAATAAATCATAATTGTATGGATTTACACATGATAAATTATGAACCATGCATTATAAACACATGTTTTATAGTATGCTATCCCACGAGTTTTGTACTTTAGGTAGATAATGCTATACATCACAAAAATCCTTTTATAGGTGAGTGAATGCCTTATATTTTCCCTTTTTCCCCAAATCTAGATTTCAACAGAAGTTGTAGAAAATATAAGAACTGTTGTGTCATTAACGAGAGAAGACAGATTTTTTGAGAACTACAAAGCAAGCTTATATAAACCACACAAGTAAGAATTTTATTTTTTAATACTTTTTGTATGTGAGTTTGTGTGTATATATATATTTTGTATGCATATTCCTCATTGTAGTTACTATTTTAAATTGCTTTTTTTAAATAACATTTTTAAAAAAGCATCAATAAAAATGAAGGAACCTAAACATACACATACACACACATATATATATACATATAAATCAGGGGTGAAATTCAGCAGGTTCCGAAAGGTTCTGGAGAACCGGTAGCGGAAAGTTTGAGTAGTTCGGAGAACCGGCAAATACCACCTCTGGCTGGCCCCAGAATGGGGTGGGAATGGAGATTTTGCAATATCCTTCCCCCAGGAGTGGGGAGGGAATGTGGATTTTGCAGTATCCTTCCCCTGGAGTGGGGTGGGAATGGAGATTTTTGCCGTATCCTTCCCCTGCCACGCCCACCAAGCCACGCCCACAGAACTGGTAGGGGAAAATTTTGAATTTCACCCCTGATATAAATACACTTATACATATACATGCATACATACCAGTAATCTCTCTCACACAAAGATACAAATGAAATTGTAATGCAAACATTTTTAACATCCACATTTAATGTTTCTATCCAGAATATTTGGACAAATAAGATGATCTGCTGGGGAAAGTATTATTAACATAGCTCAGTGTTTCTCAACCTCAGCAACTTTAAGAGATTGTATTTCAACCTCCCAGAATTTGGGAGTTGAAGTCCACACCTCTTGATAAGGTTAATCAACATTGATATAGTTAATAAATTGTGGTCAGTTTTGAATTTTATGATTGATTGTGAATTATATCAATTATTTTCTTTTATTAGGGACACACTAAAGAAAGCTCCTATTAATGGATTATCCTACGCCATAGGGCAGAGTTTCAACTTTTTTATTAATGCTGCTGTCTTCAGATTTGGAGCATGGCTTATTGCCCATTGTTTTATGAACTTTGAACAACTGTTTATGTGAGTATATTCGCTTTTATGGAGGGTAATGAAAATGAAAAGGTTACCGATTTTCATATGTGGCTATGTGGATATATGTGTACTTTTAAAGCAAAAACAATTGCTAAAGTGAAGGAAAAGTTCATATTATTAACGTCTTGGCCATGTCAATATACTGTTTAAGGAAACACACAGTGAGCACATAAATATGCCATTACCTAGGCTGCCTTTTGATATTTTCCTCACAACCTAAAAATAATTGACACAAATAATTTTAAAATGTAAAATTTGAATGTGAAGAATTTGAACTATCAATAGTTTTTGGTAGTCTCTCAGATAATTTTTCAAGATTTTGTACAAAAACCTGGAAATTGTTCAAAATAAGAGACATCAAGATCTCTGAGATGAGATTGCTAAATCTCATGAATGTTTATGGAGATTCTCAGTCTTCCAGGTCATGGTTGTCCCAAATCCTTCCATTCCCCATCATCCAGTCAGAGCTGAAGAAGATTCTTGGATGAGAAACAAAACGTCTTCAAAAAAAACAACAACCAGAAAGTCCAGTTGAAAAAGCACCTTTGGGATAAATCTCATAAGATTTCCCTCTCCCCCAGAAGTTGGATGATTTCCATTTCTGTGGTTGTATTATTTGTTTATTAGTTTATTGACATTTGTGTCATTATGTGAGATCACAGAATGACGGCACCAGCTGAAAAGTTCTTGGTGTCATACATAAGGTATTAGGAATGTATACTTCTATGTAAGTCTCACATGGCCTGGGCAGCTTACAATTAAAACATAAACAAAACCAAAAAAAACACAGACTAAAATAGCTTTACAAGCAATAAGAAATGTTAAAACAATTAAAAACAATTAAAAACATGCAATGCAGTCACTGGGAAAGCACATGAACAGTACAGCCACTTTATGGGCTCCTCACCACTCTTCAGTTCCCAGGTCAGATAGCAATGCCAGTCTTCATGCCCTTCTAGAAGGCAATCAAGGTTAGGGTGAGCTTAACCTTTTGGGGAATAATGTTTTATATGGCACAAGGAGAAGCAGAAAAGGTCCTTCTCCTGGGTCCTGTCAGATTTAGTTGACAGAATCTACAACAAATCACTTCTGTCAGAGCTGATGAGATGGGTCGATGTCACTTAGAAGATGCAGTCCCTCAATAACCCTGCCAGCCACATATAACATAAAAATGACAGCTTCTGATAGTTAGTGGGAATCTCCAGATTCTAAAAACCTTTTGCTGAAGAGCAATAATGGGAAAGGATTGTTCTTTTCATTTTCTGTTTAAGTTATAGTAAGAATTGGGGCATAATTTCAGTATCTGCCATTAACTCAATAGCTTTTACTCATATCTATCAAGACTTGTGAAAAGTATTTAAGTGTAAGGTCAACTATAATTGAGAAGGGAAAGATAGACACTTTTTCTTAAGTTGTCCATTATAAACAAGAGATCATTTTGAATTCCAAACTCTCTCCTTTGAACATAACATCTTAGCTTTTGTATGTTCTTGTTTTGATTGATGGATAGTTAGTTTGACTGATGGGATAATCTTTGAGTTACTGAAGAACATTGTCATAAAGCACGTTTATACGTATCTTTCTAAGGTTTAAAACATACTAAATTCCCTGGGATTTTTCCAACAAAATACATAGAGAATTACTGCCACAAATACAAGCTCTTGAATTAAATAATCTTCTTGAATAGTATGAAATCCTTTTTCTTCAATTTTTCAAATTAGATTGCACTGCAGGCTCTAGTTTTTATCCAAAATTTCAATGCATATTATAGCCATATAGGCATTTGGCAAAATGTTTTACTTGATCTTATTTAATACTGAATACATAGTATGCTCTATTTCCAAGATACAAAACTCAGTAAATTGTTCTGTTTAAAGAGACTGACATTATAAAATTCAAGTTGCAAAATCAGTGCCATTTACAGCTGGCTTCAACAAGGTTAGTTACTTAAAAGTTTACCTTTATATTCTTTTCTGATACACCTCTTTCGTATTTTTGTTTTATATTTCCAGAGTCTTCTCATCAGTGATTTTTGCTGCAATGAATGCTGGCCAAGCTAATTCTCTTGCACCTGATTTTAGCAAGTCAAAAGTTTCTGCCCAAAGAATATTTCACCTTTTGGATCGAAAGCCTGTAATTGACTGCTATAGTGAAGAAGGAGATAAATTAGTAAGATCTTACAACTTATGCTGTCTTTAATATATTAAGTTGACATATTTTCATAGTACGATGACAATTAGCAATAGTAACTTAGAAACTTTGGTTTCTGCAAATTTGATCTAAAATTTTATTAGGCTTGTGTATAATTATCTAGTAAATGAATAAACCAATATTACATTCAACACTACGCAATAAATATCATTTTAAAATCCTGGGACTTATTTCTGAGAAAAGCTACTTCTATAAGAGTTTTCCTCCAGTCTCTTTGTTTCAATGGGAAATTTAAAGTCATTCTTAAAATAAAGTTCACTTTCATTGAATTGTCCCCTTATATTTTAATGCATTTAAAATATTTACTGCATTGTATATTGTAAACAATAAAAGGAGTAAGAGAGGAGAGAGCCATTCATCATGTATGGAAATTACCAAGAAAATATATATTGCCTTAACTAGAATAGTCATTTTAAAAATGGGGGAAATCCTATATTTCACTTTTTTCTTTATTTCAGCTAATTTAAAATAACGTTAGACTGCTTAAGTAAAAAGTCAAATAACAGAAATTGTTTTGATATACTATTTTAGTTCATAAGATCTGGAGAGTAAAAGTTTGAAAAACTATTCTAGTCCATATCAAATTTTATTTCTAAAAATATGTACAGGAGGGAAGTACATTATTGTTGTTGCTGCAGCCATTCCACTACTAATTCTATTACTACGTTTAGTACCACAGAAAGAGTACAGGGGAAAAAACACAAAACATTGTGCAAAATCATAGCATTGTTGTGTTTGTTCTCATCATCTCTTCATTTCTCCCTGCTATAGGAGAAATTTGAAGGCAACATTGAATTTAAAGATATCCATTTTGCATATCCAACCAGACCAGAAGTTCAGGTTTTGCAAGGGCTCAATGTAAAGATTAACAAGGGCCAGACCCTGGCTCTCGTGGGTAGCAGTGGCTGTGGCAAGAGCACTTCTATTCAACTTCTAGAGCGATTCTATGACCCAATTTCAGGACAAGTGGTAAGTGGACCTTGGTTCTACTGAAAACATTTCTGTGGCACATGAAGGGGTATATTAGTTCTTCTCTGTCAGTATCATTGATTATGAACATTTATAATAATCCAGGCCAGACAGTTTGATAAAAGAATGTGAACATTTTGGACATCTTGACTACTATTTTAATGTGATTTGTGATGAAGCTGAAGTGTGGGGGAAAGTGTGTCAGAGATCTGTATAGGAGTAACAGCGATATCTGAAATAATGGAATTGGAAAAAATACTACAAATGTTAGTATTCCAGAGAAAACGAAGGGCAGGAACTCATACAGTACATCCTGTAGAAAAGCAGACCAGATACAAGTGTAGACAGTGTAATTAGAAAAATGTTAAAATGTGAGGTTTGCCTTCAGAGTGGAACTGTGGCTTTCTTAGCTCTTTCTGTGCCCAACAACTGAAGGATATGGTTATTGTGTCTTTATAAAATGGCAAAATGAAACAATAGTGAATTTAAAAACTATAGGAGGATTAGTTTGTTAAATGTGGTTGGGAAAATGTTTGACAAGTACAAGAGATAATGATGAGCAAAATTTGGGGAGTACAGGCTGGCTTTACTGCAAGTAGATGATATCCCTAGACTGGGATTTCACTATTCAGTTGGTCATTTGTAAGCATTTGCCTGAGAATCTAAATAATGTGCAGCAAATTTACATAGATTACATCATCATCATTATCACCATCATTTTAGCCATTGTCTATCCACTGCAGGATGAAGGCCTCTTCTGCATGTTTCCAACCAATACAGTCCTGAACTTTCTTTTGTCAATTGGGCCCGCAATACTTGCTGATGTCATTGATCCATCTTGTTTTAGGTGTCTTTTGTGAACGCTTTTTAATCAAGTGGGATCCATTCTATGACTGCCTTGGTCCACCTGCCATCGGTTCTTCTTGCTATGTGACCAGCCCATTTCCATTTCAATTCTTTTACTCTCTTGATGATATCATATAATTTTTTTTGTTGTTGTTCTCTAATCCATGTGCAGGTCTTTCTGTCTTGAGATTATATCATACACAAAGGAATATAGATCTGAAAAGTAATATATTGAAGGCTAAGATAATAGTATTTGATATGGAATAAATGGTTGCAAATTATACATAAATGATGAAAAACTATAGCAATTAAATGAATTTGTAGAATGTTTACTAAAAAACAGAAAATGTTTTTCTAGACAAATTTTAAAGTTGTGCAAATACTGGTAGAAAAGGATGTTGTGAAGAATAAATATTCATTGAAATAAGTGAAATGACTGTGGGAAAGAGCATGCTTTGCCAACTTTGTTATCATGAAAGTGAAAATTGGGTAATTGAGAAGAAACAAAAGATTTGAATGCACTGGCAATATGATATTTAAGAAATTGAGCAGTTAAATAAGAACAAGTTGGTTAAGAATTTATGAGTTCTGAATTAATGTGGATAAATTACAAAAGCATCACAAAAGAAGTATATACTGCAATTATTTGGTTATAGAGAGAGAATGAAAGAGAATAGAATCCCCAAAACCTATATGAAAGAAAGCATGATGAATGGGTAGAGAAGAAAAAGAAAATAAGAAAGTTATGGTTGGACAGACTTGATGGAATCTCAAAAAGGAACTGAAATGTACAGAACAAAAAGTAATATATTAGGCAGGGTGTGTAAGCAAGTGAGTCAGTTTAATATAGTAGTTAATGACCTGGGCTAGAAACAGGGAAACCAAGAGTTTTAGTTCTGCCTTAGATACAAAGTCAGCTGGGTGATCTTGGGCAAATCACTCTCAAATCACTCTTGGAAGAAGGCAGTGGCAACCAACTTCTAAAATCTTGCAAGAAGACTGCAGGGAGTAGTCCAGGCAGTTGCCAGGATTCAACACTGACTGGAAGCCCCTCCTCTCAAAAAAAGTAATATACAGTGGAAACAAGGATAATTTCCAAGGATAGAAAAGTATGAAGAATAAGAAGATACCATGAATTATATTGGTGAAAACTAAATTTAGTTATATATATTTTTATTACAACACTTTATTTTGCTTACTATTACCTTTTTTCATTTGCTTTGCATCATGTTGCTTATTCCAGAAGAGACCAGTGCACAAGTATGCCTACTTGTAAGGAGTATATTTTTAACTTAGCAATAAAAAGTGTCATGTTTTCCTTTCTATTTCCAGATTGCAGATGGTGTAGATACCAAATCTCTACATATACAGTGGCTAAGATCCAGACTGGGCCTTGTACAACAAGAACCTATTCTGTTTGACTGCAGTATTGCAGAGAATATCCAGTATGGAGATAACAGCAGAGTTGTTAGCCAGGAAGAAATTGAAGAAGCAGCCAAAGCAGCTAATATTCATAATTTTATAGAAAATCTTCCAGAGGTATCTTGCATCTTTTTTCTGCATGAAATTAATTATTTCAGCTGGTACAGATATCTGTTCTGGAGTAAAATTAATGACCAGCAAAACAAACAAACAAACAAACAAACAAACAAAGAAGTAAATAAATAAAAAAACAAGACTGACTTTTGAAATTCAACTTATAATTTTACAGGTAATGCAGGTACCATAATCTCATTGGAAATCTATAACTTGGAGCTTAGAAAAAGTTTGTCCTTTTGTTCTCTGTTTGGCAGGCTTAACCTTAAAATCAATATTAGCTGGGTTTTTGAGTGTCTGGGGTTTTTGGACTGTGTTCACAATAGTCACTGACATTTTTGTATATCATAACCATGTAAATTATCTACTTCATTTTCTCCCTAGTTTGTTGAGTGATTTAAAGAGTCTAGATTTTCCTTATTTATTTCGTGATGCCAGCAGTCAGCTTCAGTTCAGCCCCTTCAAATCTATTATCATTGTAGTTTGAGGATCATATCATATTCTCATAGGCTGAAATTTGAAAATTGTCATCACTGATTCTATATTATCATTAGCATATATAAAGATTTGATGAAAAAATATTGTGACTGAAAAAACAAACTTTCTGATGCTGAAAAATAGTCATTTTATATACATGTAGGCATTTTTTTAAAATGCCAATCAGGAATTTGCTACACAATTAGCGTGGCACCAAATTGAAGAAGTTTCTATTCCTGTGAAAAATGGCAAAATTGTATTTTAGAGATTAGGAAACTGATTTGTTATCATACATCTTATTAATGATATTTACATTCATTTTTCTTTCTTCTTAATTTACAAACTTACTTGATATTAGAGTTATGAAAACTATCTTTGGACTCTGAGTTGACTCTCTTACAATACCGACATTGTTCTATTTTTAAAAACCAGAAATACAATACTCGAGTGGGTGATAAAGGAGCACAGCTTTCAGGAGGGCAGAAGCAAAGAATAGCTATTGCTCGTGCCCTTGTCCGAAAACCTGCAGTTCTACTTCTAGATGAGGCCACATCAGCTCTGGATACAGAGAGTGAAAAGGTGAGTGAAGCCATAGCTGACTTCCTACTTCATGGGTAAGCAATTCCCAATTGTTTGAGAAATGATCTAAACTGGAAAAAAAAGTGCTAGTGCTTTTATAAGGATATTTCTCTTTTGTCTTTGAGTACAGATTGTCCAGAAAGCATTAGATGAAGCTCGAAAAGGCCGAACCTGCATTGTTATTGCTCATCGATTGTCAACAATCCAGAATTCAGATATCATAGCAGTCATCCAAAATGGCAGAGTAGTAGAACAAGGAACTCACAGCCAGCTGCTAGCACTGGAGGGATTTTATTATACACTTGTCAATGCCCAAGTATCCCATTAGTTGCATTTATTAAACCAGAAACAGAAGTTTGGAGAAGTTAGACCAAGATGTGATATGAAAAAACACTATTCACCAAGTCCAAAGCAGGTTTGGGTTTGGGTTGTCAAACAGCAATCCATTTTGCTACATTGAAACATAAGTACTAATAATGTGGTGCAAGTGGATCTCTTGTTCAAAATTTACACTTTTCATTCTTATTTCAATTTTTTTGCACAACCCTTTAGCACACAAAAAATTATTCATTGAATGAATCCCAGTCAACATGAAGAATGACTGTTGCATGTTCCATTATCAAGGAATTCTCAGGTGCCTGGAAATGCAAAGTTCAGATAGTTGGGCTACTTATGTGAAGAAAAAAAAATACTTATTTATATATTGCTGTGTTACAATTTGCTTTTTATTATGATGCTGATGATAATTTATGTAAGAGTAATAAAAATGTTACAAAGTTCCATAATGTTCAACTGCATAATGAAATTCAATGAGGTGATAAAGCATATCTAAAAGTAATCAGTCCAGTCCAACTGAAAATATCTTCTATAAGATATAAGATAAGATATAAGTTAATATAAATTTCCAAAAACAATTAAATTTAGAAAATCAAATTCCAAAAGTCCTGGAAGCAGAAAGCAAGTGATTGACTCTAGCAGATGTTCCAGTGGCACACATATCAAACTTTAAACTTCAAGAAATAATATACAGAAAACATCCTTAAAAGATCTAAGAAGTGCGTAATCTCTTTTTCCTCTTTATTCAAAAGGAATAAACCAGGAAATAAAAAATCATTTTCTACGGGCTTTACAGAAAACAAATTGTTATAATTTTATTTGTAATTGCTACACAATAGACACACAAATTAGTAACAATGATAAATCTGCTAATATAATTTTGAAATCATTGCAGGAATGTTTTTTCCCCCCATTTATAGTTCCTTCAGATTCTCACTAGCATAGTAGCTTTATGTATTTATGTAGTCAGGAGAATATCCACTGCAGTTTCATTAAATTACAGTTTCTGATTGTTCTCTTCAACTAATTTATTTTATTTAGCATTTGGCAATGTAACAATAGCTTGAGATTACAATGCTAACACAGAATAGTAGGTTTTGGCTGCCTGAGACTGCTAACCCGTTTTGTTCATGCTTGCGCACTATCCATAGTGCATCACAGAGGGCGAGCTAGATTCACACCAGAAAGAAAAACGCACAGCATCAGGCAGCATTATCTGGGCCCTTCTTCCTCCACCGGTCACCTCACAAACAAGTGTTGCATCCAGGAAGGTCCATCACCAGCAGCGTTCTGACCATCCGCACGAAGCACCGGGTTGTTTTCCCAGCAAAGTGGTACCTATTTATCTACTTGCAAGTAACATGCTTTCAAACTGCTAGGTTGGCCAAAGCTGATGAGTGTGTCAGGAGCTCACTTCGCCATGCAGTGCTGGGACTCAAACCACCAGAGCAGAAACCATCTCCAGTATCATTAAGCCACTGAGCCACAGCACCTCCTGTTAATAATTTGACTAATTAGGGCATTCCACAAACATTTTGCAAATTAGTATTCTATTAAATAATACACATTGTAGGTTTGTAGTATCACAAAGAAATAGATAGAAAAGAATATTTGTAGCTCAGGGTTGAACTGTGGGGCCCTTGATGCTCTTTGAGCTTGGTTGTTTTCTTGCAAATGTTTTATTACCAAACTACGTAACATCGTCAGTGCTAATGGGAAGTGGGATTTGCTCTCATTTTATATAGAAATACAATAGCACTTAGACTTATATACTGCTTTATAGTGCTTTACAGCCCTCTCTAAGTGGTTTACAGAGTCAGCATATTGTCTCCAACAATCTGGGTCCTCATTTTACCAACCTCGGAAGAATGGAAGGCTGAGTCAACCTTGAGCCGGTGAAAATCGAACTCCTGGCAGTGAACAGTGAGTTAGCCTGCAATACTCCATCCTAACCACTGCATCACTATGGCTGTAATATACTAATGACTTGCCCTGGTGGGGATGTTATTGGTGGTTCCTTGATTGAGCTGTTGATTACTGTCTGTCAGTGTTGATGCCATTTAGTTGTAATACAGGTAGTCCTCAACCTACAACAGTTCATTTAGAGACCGTTCAAAATTACAAAGTGATTGAAAAAAGTGACATGACTATTTTTCACATTTACAACCGTTGCAGCATTCCCATGGTAATGTGATCAAAATTCAGATGCTTGACAACTGACTCATACTTATGATGGTTACAATGTCCCAGGGTCATGTGATCATCTTTTGTGACCTTCTGACAAGCAAAGTCAATGGGAAAGCGAGATTCACTTAACAAACATGTTACTAACTTAACAACTGTAGTGATTCACTTAACAACTGTGGCAAAAAGATTGTAAAATGGAGCAAAATTCACTTAACATATGTCTCACTTAGCAACAGAAACTTTGGGCTCAATTGAGATTGTAAGTTGAGGACTACCTGTAGTCTGTTGGTGGTTTCTGCACAATTTCACCCACAATATCCAGGCAGCTTCATCAAAAAGTGCCTGAGCACTCAACCTAATATAGCACAACCAAAACAAGCAGTTGAAAGGATAACACTACCATACATTGAAACATCTCAGAAACCATCAACAGACTATTACAACTATGTGGCATCACTATAGCACATAAATCAACTAAGTTCTCAAAAACATCCTAAGTAAAACAAAAGACACAGCAATCCCAGAAGAAAAGATAGGAGCCATATACAACATACAATTTAAGGGCTACAACAGCCAAACAGGCAGAAGACTAACAAAGGGCATCCATGAACACCAACAAGCAAGCAGAAGACATGATGAAAACTCCTTAATTTCACATGAACAGACTTAACCATAGTTAATTACCAACCTACATACAAAATTGGAAGATACTTGAAGATTCAAAAGATCCCCTAAGTTTAAAGGGACATAACTACACAACTCGATCAGGGTAAAGCAATAGACGCAATTTACATAGACTTTTGTAAAGCCTTTGATTCAGTGGTACACGACAAACTACTTCTGAAACTAAAATCTTATGGCATCTCTGGACCCCTACATGATTGGATAACTGCGTTCCTGTCAAACAGACAACAAGTGGTTAAAATAGAGAGTTCTCTATCAAATCCTGTACCTGTCAATAGTGGTGTCCCTCAAGGCAGCGTTCTAGGACCAACACTCTTCATACTTTACATAAATGACCTTTGTGATCACATTACAAG
>QLTV01003098.1:81866-92387 GCA_003457575.1 Thermophis baileyi
CAACTTCTGGGTGGCCCCGCCCAGCTCCTACTTATTGGCTTCGCACACCTTGGCTGGTGCCTTAGTCACACCGCGCAGAGTTCAGCGAACCGGCAAATGCCACCACTGGCTGGCCCCGCCCACCCCGCACCTCCCAGTCACTCCTTATCTCGCCTCGCCTGCCTTGGCCGTGGCATGGCAGCTGCTATTCTCTGGCTCCCTCGATCGCTAGCTCGCTTGCCTCGACCACATGACCCCCGTGGCCCAGCCCACTTGCCTGCCTTCGGCCAAGCCACCCACATGACCCAGCTCCCTGCAAAGCCTTCCTTTGCCATTCTCCACTGTCTCCCACGCGGCCCAGCTACCTGCCTGCCTAGTGAGCCTTCATTCGGCTCTTTGCCGGCACGAACGGCCTGTTACAGGACCTCCCTAGAGCTCTGCCAGCCTGTTACAGTCCAAAATGGAGGTTCCCTGGGCCCAATCCAGCCCTCCCAGGCCCCATTCGGGCCTCCCTAGGGCTCCCCTGGCCAGTTGCAGACCGAAATGGAGCCTCCTTGGGCCCGATCCAGCCCTCCCCACCCCATTTCCCATGGCTTTACTGTACTTACTTTTCGAAGAGCTGCAGAAGAGGCTGACCCACGTGGCAGAGAAGCCAAAGTCTTTTATTCAGCAGCCAGTGAAGCTGTAAGAACGTGAGATGTAAGGAAAACAGCTTTCCCCATCTGACTTTGGCTTCTCTGCCATGAGGGCCTGCAGGCTTAGTTTGAACCCAGTCTGGTCAGGCTTACTTTGGGCCCAGTCTGCTTTCTGCTGACTGGCTAATTCGAATGAGCAGCTTCAGGAATTGGGGCGTGGCAGCCAATCAACAAGGGGCTTGCAGTTCAGCCCAATGAGACAAATGAAGCAGGGAGTGATCACGTTCATTTAACGTGATTCAATCAAACGAATCCCCAGGTTACAAATGTAATTGGCAGGCTCTATTACATTTGTAACTGGAGGACTACCTGTATAATGAGAGTGAGGGAGGGTCTCAGGGAAGTCCTGCCTTAGCACCACACGAGTCCCATGTCATGCCCACCCTGGCCACGCCCACCCAGTCACATGACCACCCAGCCACGCCTACCCGGTCGGTCATTAGGGCAGAGAACCGGTTGTTAAATTATTTGAATCCCACCACTGCATAGGTTTAAATTAAACTGAATAAACTTAAACTATGTTTTTATCCAGTGCAGGGGAAAAGCCTCGTGTGATCAGCTTTTGAGGAAGTCTTTCATTTTTAGGAAAAGAAAATTCTAGTAGCTGTGGTTTTTAAGCTTTAAAGCACCTCGAAGACCATGTTTAAAACTCCTTTTCTAGGTAACTCTACCCCAATGGGTGACTATAAGACAAATAATAACCAAGCTGGGAGCATGAAATGAATGCTTTTTTTCTCAGAAGACTTTTAATACTGCAAAACCTGTGTTTTTAAATCCATTAAAGCATTTTGGATACTGGGGGATTTTAATTTTTCTTAAAATTAAAATGTTGATGTTATCCTTTGCTGAATGTTTGCAGTGGCTGTGTTTTAATGATGATGATAACTGCTATCATTGTTCCTAACCAAAGATTTTCTATTTTTGCCGGGATAGACATTTTGCAAATAAATACATGAACAAATAAATGGTAATCGTCTCTGAACGGCAATTACATTGCCAGCATGAGGGATCCAATCCTGAACATGATCCATGGAGGACAGGGGAGGCTATAAACTTTTTTGCCTTTTTTGCATCTGCACTGGATAATGAATGAATGCATGCATTTGGCATATAAAAATGTGATGGATATTAGGACAGGAATGAAGCAGGGAAATTAAAGCTTTGCTTTCTTCTTACAAGTTCTGAATTCAGATTGCAATTTTACTTTACAAGGAAACTCTTGAAAGTCATCATATTTAATCTGAACCTTCTTTTCCCCCTTGTTCCAGGAACTGCCATCAATATAAACCACACCTGGTTGATAAGATATGTGGCAGAACCTACAAAGATGTGTGTTTTCAGGTTTATAGCTTGTTTTCGTCTGTTTGGACTTTTTTCCAATGATTTTGCTTCTGGTTTAGGTTATTGATGGGCTGTGAGTTTGATATTAGGGATTCTTATCTATCAGTTTTTTATTTCTTTTAGTACCCTTTTGATTCATGTAGATATTTATTTTGTAATATGGAAAAACATATTTTTAAATGAAATAAATCAAAAGTGTTTTATCCTGCCTTTTAAATAGACTCCCCAGCTCAGAGACAATTGTGATGAGTACACTGAAGAATATCAGTGGCAGCGAGGGACTTTATAACTATTCTGAAGTTTTACAACACTGCCAAGAAATAATAGCTAGGAAAAACGCATAAAGAATTTAATTTTAAAAAAATAAAATAAAAAACAGTGAATTGGCCAAGAGACAAAACTGATTCATGCTACACTTACATTTTCAAACAAAGTTGTTATTTTAAAAAATCATAACACTGTGTGCAAGTTTTGAGGAGAGCGAAAGTGTGGGGGCTGAACTTTATTATACCTGTTTCCTGGAGGAGGGCAAAATGTTTTGCTGTATAGAAAAACTGATGAGTGATTTTAAAAAGTTATCAGACATGGTTTCCGGTTTCCTCAGACTGAGAGGGAGTCAGTGGTCCAAGGTAACCTAGCAGGCTTCACACCAGAGGTGGCTTCCTCCCGGTTCGGACTGGTTTGCCGGAACCGGTAGCGACCCGCTGGTAACATCACAGTGACATCACGGATCCGGTTCGGTCAGTGCTGGTCCATGGGCGCCGCCATCTTTTTTTAAAAAATTTTTTTAATTTTGTTTTGATTAATTTTTTTTTATTTTTGGGGGGGTGGGTTTCTTCTGCGCATGCGCAGAAGCCGAGTTTCTGGCACTGCACATGCATCGCCATCTTGTTTTCGGCTTTTTTGGGGGGGGGATTTTTTGGATTTTTTGGCACTGCGCATGCGCCCATGAGGCACGCCCACATGGCACGGGAGGAAGCGAACCGGCAGCGAGGTAAGTTAGAACCCACCCCTGCTTCACAGCTAAGGTAGGACAGTAACTTATGGTCTCCCAGTTTCTAGCATGGTGTCTTAAACACCACTCCAAACTCTCACCCATGTATTTTGGGCACACATAAATGTTATTTTTAAAATGGCATCTTAAGACTAGCCTAAAAGAAAAGCAAGATTCTTTTTAGTAACTGTGCCTTTATTGGGGATCCTGTTAAAGTCACTCTTGAATATAGTATCTATCCTGACCTTTCCATAAAAACAGAGTGTAAAGCCATAAAAGGCAGTTCTCCTTCCTCCTCTTAATTGTTAAAAACATAAGCCAAAGTCCAGATGATTAATTAAAGACGTGATGAGCATCCTGAGAAGAAATAGGTTCAGATGTATTTTGAAAATGGACAGGTTACTAGCAACTGATCCTTGTAGCTTAGAGACGCATAACTGTGTTTTGAAAACTGCCTCAGTGTGCATTGTACTAGCATTACATGTTTCACATCAACCATAATGTGAAAAAGAGGTCAGTTTGCTACACAATTGTAAATGATGCAGGTTTTACTGTAAGGTCTTCCTTCCTATCACAATTTACATCACAACAAAAGTGTTCACAATTATCATAATCCCCTTGCAAATGACCCAGAATACGGCATGGGGAATTGTAGCTCAAGGGTAGATCAGGGAAAACTCTCATTTGGCCTTCCACAAATAGCAGTGATATCTACTCTTCCAGTCCCATGGATCTAGGCCGGGCCTGCACAACTGATACAGGGGAAAGAGACACAAGATAAATCATTACAGGCAGGGGTGGGTTCTAAAATGTTTTACTACCGGTTCTGTGGGTGTGGCTAGGTGGGGGGGCATGTGACTGAGTGGGCATGGCCAACTTGATGTCACTCATGCACACTCAGTCACATGATCCCCCACCAAGCCATGCCCACCGAAACAGTGGCAAAAATTTTTGGGACTTTTTGACACTTTTTTTTGACACTCCGGCCCCATATCCAGGTCATGACACCGTGGGGTGGCGGTGGTTGTCTCGGCTTTCCCTCCATTGCCCTTCCTGGCCGAAAAGCGCCCCTTCTCGCCTCTGATGGGCCTTCCCCATGGTTGCAGCCAGAGCACCCCATTCCTGCTGGCGCGCTGAGCAGGACTGGCCGGGTCCCATCCGCGAGATGAACATGCAGGAGAAAGGCTTTCCTCTAGACCTCAGGGGCGGCTTCACCGAGGATGCGCCCAGGTCAAGAGGGTGACCCTGTTTCTGCGGCCCGCCGGCCACAGCTTTTGGGCGGGAAGGGCAATGGAGGGAAAGCACGAAGATGGTGGCAGTTTTCTTCTCACCGGCCGATCAGAGAACTTTTCGGCGTTGTTGTTGCCAAGCTCCTGGAGAGCCATACTCATGCTGGCGACCTCCGGAGCAGAGGGAACCAGCCACTGCCTCCTAGCTCAGGAGCCAGCCAGGGACGAGCCAGGCAGGGGCAATGGCAACGGCAGAGTCCGACACTCGGGGAGGGCAAGGTTAGCATGCTCCCAGCACGGACTCAGCTGCAGCCCAGATGAGCCGATGAACTGCGGGGTGCCTCCTGTGTGTTGCACCCTCCTCCCAGCCTTCGCCTGTGCCTCTGCACTGTTTTCGGGCACCCAGCTTACCGGGCTGCCCCCATCCCTGTCGCGGCTCCAACGGCGGTGGCTTCAGGAGATGCTGGCATCGCGGAGGTGCGAGTGAAGGCTGGGAGGGGGATGCAACACACGGGAGGCTCCCCGCAGTTCCTCGGCTTGTCTGGGCTGCAGCTGAGCCCGATGTCCTGAGCCGGTGGACAGAGGCACCCCTCCCCTCCCCAGCCAGATCTGTTTTGCCATAGTTTGCATGCGGAGAGGTTTTCCGGCTGGGTCCCACCTGCCCCTTTGACCCGCCTGCCCGAGAAAGCCGCTGCTTTTGATTTCTGCCACCGCTTCTTGATAGAACCAGCAAGGGGACCCTTCCAGCCCTGCCGGAAGACCCCAAGTTCAGAAAGCTTCGGCGAACGACTGGAGCTCACAGGGGGAAAGCATCGCCCCCTCTCCCTGTTCCCCCCTTTTATACCGTCTTTGCAAAGGAAATCAGTGGATCACCCATTGGCTCTCTTTGCTCCTCCTGCACTTGCTTCAGCGCTCTTCTCAAGAAGTGGCGGCAGAAATAAAAAGCAGCCGCTTTCTTGGGCAGGCAGGCCAAAGGGGCAGGTGGGACCCAGCCGGAAAACCTCCGTGTGCAAACTATAGCAAAACAGATCTGGCCGGGGAGGGGAGGGGTGCAGAGAGGAGGGGGGGTTGGCTGAAGACCTCTCCGTCCCCAACCCCGAAGCTGATCTTTTTTTCATCGCCTGTGCCTCTGCACTGTTTTCGGGCACCCAGCTTACCGGGCTGCCCCCATCCCTGTCGCGGCTCCAACGGCGGTGGCTTCAGGAGATGCTGGCATCGCGGAGGTGCGAGTGAAGGCTGGGAGGGGGATGCAACACACGGGAGGCTCCCCGCAGTTCCTCGGCTTGTCTGGGCTGCAGCTGCGCACCGTTTTCGGTGCCCAGCTTGCTGGGCTGCCCTGGCCCGTCGCCACCGCAGCACGGAGGTGTGGGCAAAGGCTGGGAGGGGGATGCAATATATGGGGGGCTGAGTCCACTGCCATGAGCCACAATAGCAGAGGGCGGCGGGATTTTTCCTCAGGGCAATCCCAGGGCAGCTTGGCAAAGTGGCTGCCCACAGGATCTGAGGGGATGGGATGAGACGGGACAGGAGTCGGGACCCAACGTGCCCTTCCTGACCGCCCGCCCAGCAGCCTCCCCATCTCTTCCCTCTGTAACTGAAGAGAGAGAGAGAGAGAGAGCCTGGCTTGGCCGAGCTGCCTCTCCCCGAGCCAGAAGAAGCAGTTAAGGGCAGAGACCACTATGCTCCCCTGCGCGAGTGAGAAAATAAAGCTCCTTTTCTCAAGCGGTGTGGGGTGGAGTTTAAGGCTAACCCGGCAGAGGTGGCGGCCTGGTGCTTGCTGCTTCTTCTAGCTGTGGGAGAGGCAGCTCAGCCGAACCACCGGGCTCTCTCTCTCTCTCTCTCCCTCCTTCCTTGGGTGGATCTGGCGGGAGGAACAGGCTTCCTTGCTGGGCTTGAGGAGAGGAGGAGGCGGAGCTGTTGCCCGAGGGTGAGAGCAAACCCCGGCTGCTTCTGGGTTAGGGTGCAGAGCCGCCTTGAGAGCATCCTTCTCTGGGCAGGGGCGAAGAAGAGCCGCCGCCCTCCTCCTCCTGTCGCTCCTGCCCTGCGCTCTCTCTTCTCTCTCCCCTTCGCCTCCCCACACTTGTTTACCCATCCCAGAGAGCTAGGGCTACGCCTCCCTCTGACCCGGACACCTTCCTCGCCAGTGAACTCTTCCGTCCTCAGCTGTTGCAAAGAAGCGGCAGCTCTGGTTGCCCCCGCTTCGTTCTCTTTGAGAGCCGCTTTGCACCTTGTTTACTGCATGCACAGTACTTAAAAAAAGCTTCTGCGCATGCGCAGAAGCAAAAGAAGATAGAACTGGCTCGGGGGCGTGGCAGGGCTGGTTCGCTGCCAGTTCCAGCGACCCAGATCGCCACGTTACTAACGGTTCTATAGAACCGGTCCGAATTGTTAGGAACCCACCTCTGATTGCAGACCACAAAGCAATAGTTGATGCACCAGATCAGTTGTTTGGTAGCTAGTGATCTAATAGCAGAAGCAGATGTAGCTGATAGAGTCAGGGAGATTTTGGAAGCCCTTGACAGTGTTTTGGGAAAGTGGCAATAGATCCTTCTTAGCAGTGGCAATTAATTAATTTTTCAGAAAAAGGTTGGTGAGCCACACAAAGCTGCTTGGCAGCTGCATGCAGCTCATGGGCCATATGTTGTGCAGATCTGATCCAGGTCATAGTTATTCTCTGCCTACATTGTTCTTCACACTAAGAATATGACGTTGAAGTCCTCTTCCCATTGATCATATTGACCATATTTGCATAAAGGCATGGAAAATTAGCTAGTGTTTTCAAGAAGTAAAACAGCTCTTTTCAAGCACTTTTTCATATTTGTTTTATTATTTTATTTATATCTCACCTTTATTATTTTTATTTAAAAAAAAACTCAAGGCAGGAACGTATCTAGTAATACTCCTTCCTCCTCTGAATTTCTTCACAACAGCAATTCTGTGAGGTGAATTGGGCTGAGAAAGAGTGACTGGCCTAAAGTCACTCAGTCAGTTTTCATGCCTAAAGTGGGACTAGAACTATAGTCTACTGGTTTCTAGCCTGGTGCCTTAACCACTAGACAAAACTGGCTCTTCACTTGTTACATATTGTCCTACAATTGGAATGGTGGAAATAATAGAAATACCATTTTGTAACCCCTGCGAATAGTGACCTTCTAACCTTCCCAATCTGTTCTTCCTTTGGGAAAGCGTTTTGTAAACCTGAATTCTGTCAGTCCCTGACAGCCCATTTTTCCCATAATCCTCCTGGTTCTAATGGGATTGGTAAACTGCCATGGCAGAGTTCACGGTGAGAATGCAGACATTCTCATAAGCATAAATTGCATTGCCTAATAAGTTCATGATCCAGGGTATGATTCTCAAAGACCCCTTTGGGAGGCAAATTTGCATGATCATGTCCATTCTTTTAAGTAACTCAGTGACTTGAAAGTAATTGAAATGAAGTTATTAGCTTATGATGTTGCTAAGTGGGGCGGGAAAAACAGGACTCTCATGTCCTTTCTAATATAATATAAATGCTAATTTTTGTAGTCTGGGCACTCTTGTTGATGCCTTGCTAATCACCCATTCACATGCTAATAGTCCTATGACATTCATCCCATGAAGCTTTCTTTTTATGATAATAGTAAGTACATTGTGATATATTAGAACAAAAGCCGTAAACTCGTTTTAATATGATTATCACAATGGTCCCATGAACTACTTATTGAAAATAGGCACTGGGCTATTTCATTAAAGTTCACCTCGTTGCCAAATTTTGTACAAAGAAAACTCATCAGCCTTGCACAGAATTTTACAGAATTCATTAAAAGCATAGTGTCTTCTAAATACAGGTAGTCCTTGACTTACAACCACAACTGAGCCCAAGATTTATGTTTCTAAGCGAGACATTTGTTAAGTGAGTTTTGTCCCATTTTGCTCCATGATCTTTCTTAACTGCAGTTGTTAAGTTAGTAACACAGTAGTAAAGTGAAGGACAGAATCAGAATAGAGCTGGAAGGCACCTTGGAGGTTTTCTAGTCCATCCCCCAGCTCAAGCAGGAGATCCTATACCCGTGATGGCAAACCTATGGCACACATACCAGAGGTGGCATGCAGAGCCCTCTCTGCTGGCATGCACACCATCTCCCCAGGTCAAACCTCCGTGACGTTTCTTTCGTGAGCTTCTGTTTCCCTGCAAACAACGAAACAGAAGCTCATGAAAGAAAAAGATCTTACCTCTTGCCACACTGCTGGTGTTGGGATGCCCCACCTCCCACCGGCCAGCTGGCCTGCGCATGCACGCATGTCTGCACAGGTTCACACGTGTCTGCACATGCCCGCACATGCATGTGCATGCACATATTCATGCGTGCGCATGTCCATGTGCATGTCCATGCATGCGCATGTTCATTCACATGCGCGCACACACCTTTCAGTTTGGGCATGCGCACACGCGCAATTTGGGCACTCAGTGTCTAAACGGTTCGCCATTGCTGTCCTATACCATTTCAGACAAGTGACTGTCTAGTCTCTTCTTAAAAACATGCAGTGATGAAGCACCCACAATGTCTGAAGGCAAGCTGTTCTATTGGTTAATTGAGCTCACTGTTAGAAAGTTTCTCCTCAATTCCAGGTTGCTTCTCTCTTTGATTAGTTTCCATCCATTGTTTCTTGTCCTGCCCTTTGATGCTTTGGAAAATAAATTGACTCCGTCCTCTTTGTGGCAACCTCTCAAATACTGGAATACTGCTATCATGTCCCCCCTAGTCCTTCTTTTCTCTAGACTAGCCAAACCCAAATCCTGCAACTGTTCTTCATATGTTTTAGCCTCCAGGCCTTTAATCATCTTAGTTGCTCTTTGCACTTTTTTCAAAGTCTCAACATCTTTTTTGTAATGTGGTGACCAAAACTGGATGCAGTATTCCAGACGTGGTCTTACCAAGGCTTTACAAAGTGGTACTAATAGTTCATGTGATTTTGATTCTGTGCCTCTGTTTATACAACCAAGGATTGTATTAGCTTTTTTGGCTGCTACTGCACACTGCCAACTCATGTTTAAGTAATCATCCACTAAGACCAGGGGTGGGTTCTGGCTTACCTCGCTGCCGGTTCGCTTCCTCATGCGCCGTGCGGTGGCACGCACGCACATGCACAGTGCTAAAAACCCAGCTTCTGTGCGTGCGCAGAAGCAAAAAACAAGATGGCTGCACCTACGGCACCGCCGAGAGAGCCGGTTCGGGGGCGTGTCCAGCCGGCCATCACTGCCGGTTTGGTGAGTGGGGGGAAATTCCCGCTACCAGTTCTTAAGAACCGGTCTGAACCGGCAGGAACCCACCTCTGACTAAGACTCCAAGGTCCTTTTCACAATTACTGTTTTGGAGTCAAGTTTCACCTAATCTGTACTTGTACCTTTGGTTTTTTCGGCCCAGGTGTAAAACTTTGCTTTTCTCCACATTAAATTTCATTTGTTAGATAGGGCCCATTGTTCAAGTCTGGCAAGATCTTTTCGGATCTTGAGCTTGTCTTCTGGGGTGTTGCTATTCCTGCCAGTTTAGTGTCATCAGCAAATTTGATGAGTTCTCCTTCTATTCCCTCATCTAAGTCATTTATGAAGATATTGAAGAGTACTGGGCCTAAGACAGAACCTTGTAGTACCGCACTGCTTACTTCCCTCCATGTGGATGTGGTACCATTAAGGACTACTCATTGGGTACGGTTTGTCAGCCAGTTACAAATCCATCTGGTGGTGATGCTGTCTATCCCACATTTTTCTAGCTTACCAAGTAGTAGGTTGTGGTCTATTTTGTCAAATGCCTTGCTGAAGTCTAAATATTCTATGTCCACAACATTTCGCTGGTATATTAATTTAGTCACTTTGTCAAAGAATGAAATAAGATTGGTTTGGCATTTACAGCTTAAACCCAGTATATCAGGTTGAGGAGACCTAGACATCGGGGTATGGGCAACATGGAATGGAGGAAGTGAGAAGTGAGCATTGATTGGTAGCTCAGTTAATTCAGTTTCCACCAGTGGTAGGTTGCTACCGGTTCACCCTGGTTCAGGCGAACTGGTAGCAGTGGTGGCGGCGGGAGCCTCTGCCCACCCGCCTGGACATCATCACAGACTATCTGCGCATGCACAGAAGTTTCTGCACATGCGCAGAAGCACCGCACGCGCGTTCACAGTTCCGAACCGGGAGCGAAGGTAAGTGAAACCCACTACTGCACTGCACGCATTTCGATGGTGCATTGCTCCCATTTTGAGAGTCAACATTAAAGCCTACCCTGCCCTACAGCATGAATGG
>QLTV01003098.1:100696-125023 GCA_003457575.1 Thermophis baileyi
TATTTGCTAAATATAAATACATAAATTACATATACTAAAGCTGTTGAGGAATACACAGGGTAATGCTTTAATATTTTTTAAAGCATTTTAAGTCCATATTTTTGCTATTTTGCTATTCAGATAGTAAATTTACTGTCATGAAAAACAAAACATATATTTAGAAATGAGTACATACAGTATGTGTAGGTTGCATAAGTAAAAGCAGTAAAAATCCTAAGGATGCATGAAGTTTTAGAATTTTGTCTGTTATAGGAAGAGTATGTAACTACTCTTGGACACCTGGCCTTAAGTCCTTACCTCAACAATAGTAATAACACAGACTTTAACAATTACGGTACCTTGCTTATGATTAATATATGAATTCTGTGGGGGGGGAAATGTCCCAGCATATGATTTCCCATCACCAAAAGTATCTTTTTTTGATTAAACAAAATCTGTTATCAACTGTTGGAGATTAAATAATTAAAACATACAAGAAATGTTCTTTTTTAAACAGGCACCAACTGGCTAAACTCCGTAAAACTATGTGGCTATGGCACGGTTTGCAAAATAAAAGCTTTGCGAGGGAAGAGGACAAAATACAAGAAAATTATAGGTAAGAGGCATTTATAAGTTTCCCCAACTGTCCACATCATTGACTGGCAAATGCATCGGAAGTCACTGTTCTCCATTCAATCAGTAGTTTTCTGATTAATACCTCAGTGTGTGACTGCATAGATACCTCCTTGAAGATAAGGAAATTTTCACTGTGATTTTAAATATTTATATAAATTTAGTAAACATGTTCTGCATTTGCTAAGGATTAATACCAACTTACTGACACATGATTAATCAAAGTATGTCTTTCTCTTACCTATAGACAGTATTTAAATGTATCTGAATCCAAATTTTCTTTATGGCATATTATTTACTTTTATTTATGCATTGTTTTTATATTGTATCTAGAAACTCACAGCAGTGTATGTGAGGGGGAGGAATTGAAAAACAGGCACAAATTTTATCATCTCAATAATAACTCAATAATAACATTATTTTCCTATTTCCATAGTTTTATTTGTCACTTCAAAATGAGATGGGTGGCAAATAAATCTATTAATAAATGTGCATGTTTGGATGGATGGATGGATGGATGGATGGATGGATGGATGGATGGATGGATGGATGGATGGATGGATGGATGGATGGATGGATGGATGGATGGATGGATAGATAGATAGATGGAGAATAAGTAGCTCTATCTAAAAAAATGAAATTCAATGTAGAGAAAAATAAGGTTTTACACTTAGGCAAGAAAAACCAAATCTATAGGTAGCGATTTGGTGAAATCTGTTTCACTAGCAGTAACTATGAGAGAGATTTTGGATTCCTAGTTGACAATCATTTAAATATGTGCCAGCTGTGTGCGGCAGCACTGAAAAAAAGCCAATGCAATCCTAGGTTGTATTAACAGAGGGATAGAATCAAGATCACTTGAAGTATTAATACCGTTTTATAAAGCCTTAGTAAGACCACACTTACATTGCATCCAATTTTGGTCACCATATTATAAAAAAGATGTTGAGACTCTGGAAAGAGTGCAGAAAAGAGCAACAAAGATGAGTAGGGAGCTGGAGGCTAAACATATGAAGAATGGTTGCAAGAATTGGGTCAGTCTAGTGAAAATAAGGCTAGGGGAGACATCATAGCAGTGTTCCAATATATGAGGGGCTGCCATAAAGAAGAGGGGTGTCAACCTATTTTCCAAAGTACCAGAAGGCAAGACAAGAAACAATAGATGGAAACTAAGAAGAGAAACAGCCTAGAACTCAAGATAAATTTCCTAACAGTGAGAACAATTAATCTGTGGAACAGCTTGCCTTCAGAAGTTGTGAGTGCTCCGTCACTGAGGGCTTTTAAGAAGAGACAGGACAGCCACTTGTCTGGAATGGTATTGGGCAGTGGTGGGTTTCAAAAAAATTTACTACCTGTTCTGTGGGCGTGGCTTGGTGGGCATGGTGTGGATTGGTGGGCATGGCTTGGTGGGTGTGGCAGGAGAAGGATACTGTAAAATCTCCATTCCCACCTCACTCCAGGGGAAGGTTACTGCAAAATCCCCATTTCCTCCCGATCAGCTGGGACTCGGGAGGCAGAGAATAGATGGGGGCGGGGCCAGTCAGAGGTGGTATTTGCCAGTTCTCCGAACTACTCAAAATTTCCGCTACCGGTTCTCCGAACTACTCAAAATTCCCACTACCGGTTCTCCAGAACCGGTCAGAACCTGCTGAAACCCACCTCTGGTATAGGGGCTCCTTCTTGAACAGGTGGTTGTACTAGAATACCTCTAAGGTACCTTCCAAATCCATTACTCTTTTAGATAAGTAAGTAGACAGACAGACAGACTCTCAAGCTGTTTATAGCAAGGAAGAGCAAAATATATCACAAATGTCAACAAGAAGAAAATCACTCTGATGGAGATCTCTGCAATAATATTGTCCCATAATGCTCAGTGGTACTCCCCATGTCCTGGGAATAGTGAACCTGTGTGAATCAGCACTGATTCAATTTGAATTCAATATGTAAAGAATGCTACTTTGAGACTTGAGATTTTGTGGGTAGCCAAGTTGACTTCAAAATGCTTTCAGCTTTGAGCATTATTTTGAAAAGAGATCCACCCATAGAGGAGTCATGGCAACTGGACTCAACTTCTAGACAGATGACTGAGAATCTTCAACAACGTCCATCCATAGAGTATAACACTTGTAATTATTTCATACTTTAAAACATAGAGGTAAAAAAAACCAGGGATTAGTTGGCTTTTAGAGGATACTTTGTCTCTGGAGTTCTAGCTGGATATTTAGCAGAATTTCATCTTAATATTTATGTCAAGGCAGAATTGCTCTGCACTTTTGCTCACAGTCAGACAACAGAAACCAGGGAGGGGGGAGGAATAATTGGAATATATGGGTGGCTGGGAGGGAATTGAGGAATGCATGTGCACCATCTGTGGCCTGGGAGAATCTCTACACCTCAAGGTCAAGCAATGAGAGCCTTCTGAGCTGAGGAGACTCTTTCCCAAAACAAATAGATTTTGCGGGATTGGTGTACACTGGACAGTGGGTGGCCCGGGCGGGGGAAGGGGGATTTTACCTATACAATTTTTTACACGAAAAGTCAGAACTGGCTTTGCTTTCTACTATGCCTATATGGATCTATCAGTGAAGTTATAGTCTTGGTAAAATAATGTCCCAGGAGTTTCTTTTGCTGCATATGCTAATGGGACGGTTGATATTAAGCCAGTTCTCATAGAAGTAGCCTACCTGGATCCAACCAGGAGGCCAACAACCCTGAGATGTTGGTGGCAGACAAAGATTCAGAGGAGAGGAAGAAGCCAGGAGAAATCCTGGTCCAGGAGGTTCCTGCGATGCTTCAATCCTGAGCAGGAACACTGCTGGCCAGCACACATCCCAAATAGAAGGCCAAGAGATCTGAGGAACAGCCTGTGAGCATGATAGAGAGGGAGAAGGACGCCCTGTACCAGGGCCCAAAGCCCTGCTGGGAGGCGAATGTGAGCAAGGCGGGGGAAGCTGAGGACCCCCTGGATCTCAAGGGAGTCAACGTGGTCCAAAGGAGGAGGAATGATTGGAATGTATGGGTGGCTGGGAGGGAATTGAGGAATTCATGTGCATCATCTGTGACCTGGGAAAATCTGTACACCTCAAGGTCGAGCAATGAGAACCTTCTCAACCGAGCAGACTGTTTCCCAAAACAAAAAGATTGCACTGGATTGGTGGGTGGCCCAGGGGGGAAAAAGTGGGGTACGCAAAAATCAGAACTGGTTTTGCTTTCTACTGTGCCTGTATGGATCTATCAGTAAAGTTATACTCTTGGTAAAATAATGTCCCAGGAGATTTTTTCCCCCTGCATATACCAAAGGGACGGTTGACAATTTAAGTCACCCCACAAATCCTTTAAGGCAGACATAGCAAGGATGAATGAAAAACAGCACCATGGCTTCCAAACAGGAGTCTAATTGTGTTGAGCAGAAAGTGTTCTACCATAACTTTAATATAAAAATAATTTTAAAACCACTTAAACTAATTCTTCAATTTATTTTCCAGGGATAGCAGACTTGGCTTAAGACTAAAGAATGCCCACTGATTCATCTTTGTTGGATGGGCATCTGGAATGTCAGAAAGAAAAAAAGAAAATAAATATAAATAAATATAAATAAATAAATAAATAAATAAATAAAAATGAAAGAAAGAAAGAAAGAAAGAAAGAAAGAAAGAAAGAAAGAAAGAAAGAAAGAAAGAAAGAAAGAAAGAAAGAAAGAAAGAAAGAAAGAAAGAAAGAAAGAAAGAAAGAAAGAAAGGTTACCTGAAGGCCAGACAAGGAATAATGGATGGAAACTGATCAAGGAGAGATTCAACCTAGAACAGGGGTCGGCAACCCGCGGCTCTGGAGCTGCATGCGGCTCTTTGGGCCCTCTGCCGTGGCTCCCTGTCCCATCACTGGTTGGCTCCGCCCCAACCCCCTCTTATTTCTTTTTTGGACTGCAGCCCGAAGCGGCAGGAAGCAAAGGCTGCCTTACGCGTAAATGTGGCACGAAGGCAGGTACAGGGCCACTTCGCTCCTGCACTCTCCTCCCCCCTCCTCCTCCCATGATCCTCTGGCCGGCTGTGGCTGAGCGGGGAGCGTGCGCATGTGTGGGGAGACCCTCCTCAAGTGAGCACCAGGAAAGGTGCGTGTGGGGTGGGCAGCAGCTCACTTAAGAAGGGTCTCCCGCACGTCCGCACGCTCCCGGCTCAGCCACAGCCAGCCAGGGGGTCATGAGAGGGGAAGGAGGAGGGTCGCCGGAAAGTGCAGGAGTGAAGCGGCCTTGTACCTGCCTTCATGCCACATTTGCCCATAAGGCAGCCTTCGCTTCCTGCTGCTTCAGGCTGGAGTTCACGCCCTCCGAAGAGCTGTTGGGGGTGGGGGATGACAAGGCAAGGCGATGGCCAGAGCATTAGTGCAGGAGAGAAGCCATATCCTGTTATGTCCTGTTAAGACCCTCCTTAAGCGAGCGGCCGCCCACCCCGCACGCGCCTTTCCTAAGCTTTGGCGCTCGCTTGAGGAGGGTCTCCCCACATGTGCGCACGCTCCCGGCTCAGCCACAGCCAGCCAGGAGGTCACGAGAGGGGGAGGAGGAGGGTCGCTGGAGAGTGCAGGAGCGAAACGGCCCTGTACCTGCCTTCGTGCCACATTTGCACGTAAGGCAGCCTTCGCTTCCTGCCGCTTCAGGCTGGAGTTCGCGCCCTCCGCGCTCGGCCGAAGAGCTGTTGGGGGGGATGACAAGGCAAGGCAATGGCCGCAGCATTAGTGCAGGAGAGAAGCCGTGTCCTGTTGCATCCTGTTAAGACCCTCCTTAAGCGAGTGGCCGCCCACCCCACGTGCACCTTTCCTGAGCTTTGGCGTTCACTTGAGGAGGGTTTCCCCACACGTGCGCACGCTTCCGGCTCAGCCACAGCTGGCCAGAGGGTCACGGGAGGAGGGGGAGGATGAGGATGGTCACACGAAGGGAGGGGGAGACACACAGAGAGAGAGAGGGGGGGAAGAGAGAGAGAGACATAGAGACACACACAGAGTGATACATAGAGAGTGGGGGAGAGAGGTGAAGAGAGGGAGAGGGACAGAGACACAGAGATACAGAAAGAGAGGGGGAGCTAGGGAGAGGGGGAGAGAGACATAGAGAATGGTTTTGTGGCTGGCTAGGCGTGGCTAGGGGGGGTCATGTGACTGGGTGGGAGTAAGTGACATCGAGTTGGCCATGCCCACCCAGGTTTTGTGGCTCCCAGTGTGGTTTTTTTCTGTGGGAAACGGGTCCAAGTGGCTCTTTGAGTGTTTAAGATTGCCGACCCCTGACCTAGAAATAAGGAGGAACTTTCTGACAGTGAGAACAATCAACCAATGGAACAGCTTGCCTTCGGACGTTATGGGAGCTTCATCACTGGAGGCTTTCAAGAAGAGATTGGACTGCCGTTTGACAGAAATGGTGTAGGGTCTCCTGCTTGAGCGGAGGGTTGGACTAGATGACCGACAAGGTCCCTTCCAATTCTGTTAATCTGTTAAATTATTGGTTAGCCCGCTTGTCCATTCCTTGAAATATCCCCACCATCACTGACAGGACTCAGTTATGTCAGAGTGGTAGCTTGCTAGCAATATTTTGTGATAGCTAGTTATCAGAGGGAACAGACTCTTCTGGCATCAGAGATACAACATCCCAGAAATAAGCAGGCCACAAAGAACCAGGCTGGCATAGAAAAGGTAGCATTAATCACCTTGCCACATCTTTTTCTTAAAACACAAATGTGTTTAGTGTAGTGCCTACAGTTCACTGTTGAGAGACTTACAGTTATCCTTTAATCTCTGATTAATCTCCAGGGACATGGCTCCACAAGTGCCCAATTATGAGACTCTTTTTCTTAGGTTGGACTCAAGGGATCAGGTGAGATTGCTGCTGCTGTACCAGCCTCCCCGCTGCGTGGCAGCTTCCTTACCCAGGTTCCTGGACTTCACCGCAAAGTGGAGTTCCCTAGACTTATAGTTCTGGGGGACTTCAATGTATCATCACTGAGGGTGGAGTTGGAGTTAGCTTGGGATTTCATGAAAATCATGTCCCAGGTCATCCAGGGTCCAATTAGGAATAGTGGTCACATAACCGGAATTTCAAGGCGGCTGCGGTCTACCCTCTTCTTAAGAAGCCTTCACTAGATTTTTGGATAATTTTATTCTGTCTCCAATCTTCCCTTTCAGGGGTAGGTTGTTGAGAAGGTGGTTGCATGGCAGCTCCAGAGGTTCCTGTATAAACTAGCTTATCTAGAGCCTTTTCAGTCAGGGTATGGGATGGAAATGGCCTTGGTTGCACTTTTTAATGATATCTGGCAGGAGCAGGATGGGGTTTCTGCATCCATCCTTTCTCTACTTCACCTCTCAGTAGCCTTCAATATAATTGATCATGGTATCCTTCTGGAGGGCTTCAGAGGTTGGAGTGGGGGGCTCTGTATTGTCCTTGTTAACGTCCTTACTCTGTGGTCTCTTTCAGTTACTGTTGATAGCGAGAGTTCCAGCCCTCACCCCTGCTTTGCAGGGTCCCACAGGTACTTTTGTTTAACATCTACATCATTTGCCACCATGGGTTGAGATATCCTCAATATGCTGATGTGATCCTGCTATATGTCTCGGTGCATGGCAAGTTGCTGATGCCATGACCTCCCTCTCACAATGTTTGGAAGCTGCTAAGGGCTGGATGGGGAGCAACAGGCTGAAACTGAACCCTGGCAAAACAGAATAGCTCTGAGCTGGGGATTCTTGGTCCATGGAGAATTGCCATCTCTGGTCTTGGATGGGATGGCACTACCCCAAACAGCCCTAGCATATAATATGGGGGTTCTCTGGACTCACAACTCCTACTGAAGGAGGCGTTGTGGCCAGGAGTGCCTTTGCGCAGCTGCAGGTTGTGCACCAGTTATGCCCTTTCCAGGACCAACAATATCTGCTCACAGTCACTCACATCCTAATTACTTAACATCTTGACTACTTCAACACATTCTACATGGGGCTGCTGTTGAAAAGTATCCAGAAATTTCAATTGGTTCAAAATGTGGCTTGCATGGTTCTGTGCAGGCCTAGATGTGACATGTATCGTCTCTCCTGCAGGAGCTACATTGACTGCTGATTTGCTTCTGGGTGCAATTCAAAGTGCTGGTTGTCACCTTCAAAGCTCTACATGGCTTGGGACCGGGTTATTTGAAGGACTGTCTTTTCCTGGTCACAGCTGCTCAATTCACCAAAGCGTGGAGGCAGGGAGTGCTACAGGTACCCACTTCTGAGAAGGTCCATTTAGCAGGAAGAAAAAGAAGGGTCTTCTCTGTGGTGGCTCTGTGATGATGGAACATCATCTTAGCCCCCATTTTGACACTCTTTTGCAAGATACTTAAGACCTGGTTTTGCCAACAGGCCTAGGGACCCTAAAGTGGGATGGAACCCATCAAATGACTCCTTTGACTGTTTATCAGCAGGAGGATGGGATGGGGGGGGGTATTGGCTTTTATTGTTTTTATATTGGCTTTTTAGAGTGACTTTTGTGGACATATCCATTTTCTTAAACAAATAAAACAGATAAAAATAAATGTATGGGTTGTATGACTATGCCAGCTTTCCTCACCAACTTAAACCTTCTGATCAACTTTTAGAGTTAGTGATGGGACATAAGACTTGAATGCATAGCTGTGATGTAACAAAGTGTACTGTCTTTAAATGATCAGAAACTGTTAAATAGACTTATTATTCTGTCTCATTTTAAAAAGGAATTGGGAAGAAATGTTAAAACATTAAAACATCCTCTTGATATATTCACAAAATATTTGGGACATAGCCATGCTGGCAAGTTGACTTCTACCGTGTTTCCCCAAAAATAAGACCCTGTCTTATATTTTTTTGAACCCTGAAATAAGCGCTTGGCCTTATTGCCATGCACTCAAAAGCCCGATTGGGCTTATTATCAGGGGATGTCTTATTTTGGGGGAAACAGGGTATTAAAAGAAAGACAAAGAAAGAATAAAAAGTAGCCATACATGCTAGCCTTCTCAAGTGTTGTTGAAACTTTGTGTGTGCAAAAAATTTAAATGTAACATCAGAAGGCAAGAACTGGGATATATTCAGAGGTATATTCTAAGAAATAATGTAGGCAACACTCATGAAAAACCTAAAGAAAAGAAGAAGAAAAATATATGGCTAATTAAAGAATCGAGTATGCATCAGATTCAGACTAAGCCTAAATCTAGAAAAAACAATAGTAATTTCAATAGATCTTTTAGAAGCTGGGAGCAAAGCAGGAGTAGCCCACTTTGGTTCTTAAATCTGGACATTCAAAAAGCTTCAGCCCCAATTTGTAGTTCTACCATTTCAAGCCATTGCAGTCTCTCCTTTATTCTAGGGCTCCATTGACAATGTCAGCAGCAGTTAAATTAACCTGGATAACAGCTATTCCAGCCCCACCATCACCAGTCTTAAACAGCTGCAAGTCATCCATAGTTTACCACTGTGGTAATACCACATGTCAGAATAATGTTTCCCCTTATTTGGAAACCATCAAGTAGTCGCCTCAAAGTGTGTAAAATCTGTTACACTTTGCCACCCTTAACATTGGAAATGAAGTCAGATGACAGCAGTGGGTGTGATCAGAGAACACCATTCTGCATTTTGCTCCCTAAAGAGTTGAATAGGACTGTTTTCACCACTGCACCTTTTCGTGCTGTTGTAAAGCACTCAGGGATGTGTGTTTGAGATCATCAGTAGCTAAGCTCATCTTAAAGGAGGCTTCAGGTAATTTTTGAACATATGCGTGGGGCAGGTGCAGAGGCTGTCACTGTATTGCTGGATTGGCACTATAATGCAAGGTTACCCAACTGGTATTGTTGAGAAGGCCTTCTCTTTACCTGTGCCAGTTTTGTGCCAGGTTGCAGCAGTCTGAAAGAAAATGACAGGACCATACATCTATCTATGTTACAAGTGATTGACTTTCTTCACTGACTCTCTTTGGTCATTCATTTTTTTTAAATTACTTTATTAAACATGTTACAACTGAATGGGATCTAGGATCTAGCACCAAAAGCAGTCCAGAGACAACCTTAGTTTCAGACTGATCTGTTTTACAGTAGTGCCAAGATTGGCAACTTCTGCAGCTCCTTCCCCCTCCATCCACTCACACATTGATATTAAAAGATTTTAGCTAAAACATCCCTGTGTATTTTACATGATAACTGACTATCTAGATCTGACCAGAAAATTTTGGCAATTTACCCCACCCCACCAAAAAAAATCTATGATAAACATTGGAGCAAACTTGATTGAATGAGCCTTGCTTCAGAAACAAAGGCAATCCATTTGCTTATTTCTGAAGTTTCAACTAATGTCCCAAACATATAGCTACCAGAACCTGTGTTGCAAAAAAATCTAGATGGCAATCAGAATACAGCAAAATTTATGTTTCTATTTATTTATTTTTCTTGCCTGCCACCTAATGGGCATCCAAATTTTAGCAGGTGAGATTTTCTGAAAGTCCTAGAAAACCAAGTGCATGTTTTAAAAACACGGTGGCAAAGAGCAGCTTCTGATCTATGCATTTTTGCTGACTGTCCACTCAGACCAGGAAGTGCTCATATAGCAATGTAAGGATTCTGCTGTATCCTTCTGAACTCTTGGGTATATTTTGAATGTTAAGAGTGTGTCATTGCCGCCCTCACATAATGGCAGTCACAGTGGCATAGCCAGTCACAAAACATTCCGGGCAGAAATCTAACAAAACAGAAGATAAAGTGGTTGGTCAAGAAGCTGCTTGTAAGTCACGTAAGAGATGCTGAGTGATATATTTTCTCCCAGGAAGAACAAAAAAATCCATTTTGCAGATTGCAAGGTTGGTGGTCAGAAATCTATTTATTCAAAGTTCCCCCATGCACATCAAAAGATGCAAGTGAAATTACACAAGTGAAGAGCAATCACATTACATTTTTACAATATTCAAAATGCCTGCTTTATCTTCCACCATCCTTTTCCCCCTCCCCCAAGAATGTCTCTTTTAAGTCTATCAGATTTCTCTGCACAATTCCAATTTCTTTTCACTTTCTAGACATCTGGGCATGTTTCAGAACCAAACCTTGAACTGCAGACACTCACCATTTTTTTGCTCAAAAATTCTTGGAAACAATGGTATTGCAGTTTCATGCCTCTCTGTGCAGCATCCCAGGCTCCTCTGTTTTGTTTTGTTTTTAAGTTTTTCATCAAAAATATTTCAAAGAAAATTAAGGGACCAGAGAGTCTGGCAAGTACCATAAAAGAAACCTACATAGCAACAGAAGTCCTTAAGGATCATATTAGAGATCTTCATTATACAAGCAGGGCATTGTCTAATCACAAAAGCAGATGTGCCAATATCTATTCACACACTAGAATTTTTGTGTACAACATGATACCACCCATATTAATCCAATAGCCTGGGCATTTTTAGATCAAACTTGTTTTGTACAAAAATTGTGTCACCTTAATCACAAAAATACCTCTGAGATTTTGTACTTAAGTATTCATTACCAGATATATTTTTTTTACATTCTAATATTCAATATCCAAAACCTCACTTGTGAACATTGACAGTTCAAAGGAAGTTTAGTTAAAAAAAAAAACAACAACAAAAGTCTGCAATGCTGTTAGAAATACAGATAGATTTTAATAGTCGAGTAAATGGATTCCTCAGTATTCAGAGTAGCCTGGCATTTTTCAAAAAATGGGAAGTTTGAACTCAATATTTTTGAAGATTGATACAGACATTTCTGCCAGATGTTGTATTAAAGGGGCAATTGGAAGTACACAACTTTATTTTAAAACAATACTGTGTAATATAAGACACCTGTAAAAAAAAAGGATAATTTAAAAAACCTCTAAGAAAACATTACAAACAGGAGCATCTCCCCTTTCTGCCCATACTGAACTGATACTGTGGATAACATTTCTAGATCATTAGATTTCTAATTTTTCATTCTCAAATCATTGAAGTACCAAAACTTTCATTTCTGTGTAGGCATTTATATTTAAAGTTTCAAAAAGTACTGAAGGAATCAGGAAACCTGCTGGCTGTACTGTAACATATAATTTGCAGAAATGGCTATCTACAAAACTTTAGGCATGCACTTAAAAAGCAGCCAAACTTTCATTTGGCAGAAATCTACTTTGCATGCTGGCAGGTTTAAGCATATTTTCTTAGTGCCATTGAAACACCAGACAATCAGTTCAAGTGAATCCGATATCTAGGCATTCTTCTCATGTTACGGATGGAAATTAAATCAGACAGGTTGCTGACATTAATCTGCACTGTTTTGAGGCCAAGATTTCTGATGCGATTGAATGGTAAGTCTCGGGTGAGAAAGAGTTGGTATAGAGATGAATCTAACCTGTAGAGCAGACGCAAGATAATCATACCTTTGCCATTTTTAAGAGATGCATGCTGATCCAACCTGACTCAAACCTCAGTAACAGAAGTTCCCAAAAACAATTCTGGCTATGTATTCTGTTACATGGCACATCATCTACACAAGCGAAATTAATTTGTTTTGGTTCAATTTTTGTTTGGCTCAGTGTATTCTGCAATGTGTTTTGTACATAAAATGTTCAAGGACACTTTATATATTCCTATATATTTGATCCAGTGTGCCAGGGTCAAATTACCTTTCTCATTATGGGGGAGTGAGGGAATATGACATTTACTGAGATCGCTGGTTGTGGATAAAGGGAGTTGTAATCCATCTGAGTGGCTCTAGCTTGAGAGTTGCACTAAAATACATGTCTTTACCTCTCTACAAATAAGAGTAATATTATATCAGGGAGGGTATCGCAAACTGGCTGTTGGTAGGGGTCTTCTTGGAAAGCAGAGAAGCTGGTGTCCTGGAGAAAGCAGAGATCATCTTTTTCTACTTGTTTTTACTCTGGCACTAATCCAGTGCCAATTCTGGCTATGACAAGAAATTTAATGGCAGGCCCAGAGTCAGCCAGTGAACTTCCAGAGCTAAAGTTGAACTTGAAGCAGGTTTCCAGAGATCCAGTTGATCATCTTGTCCAATACTGCTGTTGAGAAGAGTAGACAGTGTGTGAATGTATGGGCAAAAGGACCAACAAAAATTGAACCCAAAAAAATTAATTTCACTTGTGTAGATAATGTTCCATGTCACAGAATACATAGGCAGAATTGTTTTTTGGAACCTTTGTTACTGAGGTTTGAGTCAGGTTGGAACAGCATGCATCTCTTGAAAATGGCAATGTTATGGATTATCTTGTGTCTGTTATACAGGTTAGATTCATCTCTACACCAACTTTAGCAATTCTAGCTAGTCCTGGTTTTTCTACTGCCACCAGGAAGGGTTACTTCTATTATCATCACCATCGTCAAAGTATAGCATAATTTCTAATATATATCACGAAGCTCCCTGTCCGAACATCTATCAAGCCATGATTTTTTTTGTAGGAGCACTTAAGCGCTCTAAGTCCTTGTACATGCTACAGAAATATTTGCTTGTTTATATTAGATTCCCTTTGTAAAGAAATTAAAGTAGGTGCCTCCGCACGGAAGAGACTAAATCCCTCCATTTCAGTTGCTTTAATTCTGGGGTTAACCTTTTAAAACACGGAAGGAGATATCATTCCGCCCGGCGTTTCCTTTAGTTCTGTTGGTTCCTTTGCTTTAACCATAGATTCTGAAAAATATTTCTTCTTCGCTCTGTTCCGGTGAGATCTGATGTAGCTGGAAGAAAGGCTGGGTCCCGCTAAAAGTCCGCAGCTAAGCAGGTTGGAGCCAAGGAGGAGCGAAACAGATCTGAGGAAACGTAGCCAGCTTCCTCAAATCCGCTTAGTAGCACTTGGGCTGGCAGAAACCGAGGTGGGCGCAACAAAAGAGGAAAAATAAAGCGCCAACCGCTTTATCAGCGAGGAAGGGAGGACAAGAAAAATGGGCAAGAAAAATACAGTGCTATATACATACGTTTACATTTTAATCCCTCTGCCTCAATCTTTAATTTCCTTAATTTTATTTTTTTAAATAAAAAACAACAACAGCAAAAACAACATTTTCTGCATCCACCCTGCGTCTAACAAAACTGGCAGAAAGTTTTGGCCAACTTAAAAAGCTCGCTCCCGGTTTCGGGCCTCGCGGCGCCTCCGTCTTTCGGCCAGCGCCCGTAGCAGCTTCGATTCAGTCGGCAGGCGGCGCTGTTTCTCCACTCCCGAAGTCGGCGCGCTTGGCTGTGCTGTCAGGCGCTTCAGCACCTAGCAGGCTGCCAGATCCGCGCGAAGCACCGAAGTCGGCTTTGGAAACCATCGCTTTCTGTCCGCCCCGTCCACCCGGACTGTAAGGCGTGAAGGTGCCTTCTTGATTCCTAAAGGCTCCTTCGCACCCACGCGCACCAAAGGCGAGCCAAGTCTCCAAGACACTTAGCTCACGGACAGAGGGCCAAAAGCGAAGCCGAGTGGAGAGAGAATTATTTTAAGGCCGGTGGCCACACAAAACACTAGAAAATGCAGGCGGGGGTGCTAGTATCGAATGCCCTGTCAAATGGAGGTCGCCTTCGGATACTTTCACCCAAAACTGCCTCCGTACTTCTCGCGTAAACTTGCCTTCGGACATGGGCTTTCCCGGCCGGAGCTCAAGCAACCTCCTCTGGTTCTTTCAAGACATTATTCCCCATTGAGGCTCAGAGCGAAGGAAGGGATAGTCACCTGGACAGGAGGCCCCCTCATTCCCTCCTCAGGCGATGAAGAATTAGGATGGCCTCTTAACCCGGGATATGTAATTGCTCTAGACTAAAATCGAGGGGAGGGGGGGGGATTTTCCAGGAAACGACGCTTCCATCCCAGCCCCAGGAACAAGTGTCCTGCAATTGCTTCGCAAGGGACTCAAAGCACCGCCTCAGGCTTTGTCGCAGGAGGGAGTAAAGCGACACGCAGATCCAGATCCCCGCGTGTTTTGGGGACTGCGCGACTGACCCACGTCCCGCGAGTTTATGTTTCCCCCCTGCATTTAACTGAAACCTAAGCCATTTTACCCTCGTAGATTCCGGTAGGAATTCCTGTGTTATCTCCTAATTGAAATTTTGCAGTATAAATGTCCTACAGAGTGTTAATTGAATTTTCTAGCCAGTCAGTCACAGTAAATCTTGTGGGTGGGGAGATTTCTACCTCCTTCCCTCAGGCACTTCGAAAGTTGCAATCTTTAAAGACCCTAATAGAGATAATAGTGCCCGGAAGTCAGTCTGGCGTTTTCCTCAAGAGAATCGCTGCAAGGGTATTTTGGGACGGCAACCCAGCGACCCAGTCTGGACATGCCACTGAATTCCTGGTGCTCTGTTTATTTCCAACGAAATAAACAGAGGTTCGGAAGAAGCTCCTTCAAGGAAAAAAGCAATTCTTCGAAAACAAAACCCCAGGATAGTTAGGATCGCGACACAACCAAGGGAGAGATAAACTATTTTAAGATTTCGTTCAGTGGCTCTGGAACGCATCTTTCTTCCAGATCGATAATAAGTGCCAGCGCCGAATTTATAATGCATATTAATACACAATAAATTAGCCTCAAATTCTTGCTTTTCCTGACACCTATGGAAGGAACTTTCTGTCCAGCATCAAATCTTTATTATAATTCTGTGTAAATTTAAATCATCATCTCTCCAAACAGCAACGCCCTCTCCCTTTTCCTCCCCCTTTATCCTTCGACAAGACTTTGAAGTTGGTTCGACTGCGGAATAGTCACTGACCCAAATCTCCGTCTGCCTTTCCAAACTGAGCAGGGATTTCAACTCTGTCCGCGATCGACAGAGGTTACAAAAAAAAACGTTCAACCTTAAACCAGGATTAACAAAACATAACGCTGTGTCTGCAGAAATATGCTCTAGGCGAAGGAGTCGTTTTATAGTTCCACGGGATGGCTTCGTACATGTAGACCTCGATAGTGGCTGACTGGGTTCCCACAACACAAACGGCCCAGTCCTGTTTTAGCTTAGCCTCCTAGTCTGGCCCGGTCTACTGTGTGACCCCAGCACCTATCGCGTATTAGGTCTAAAAAGGAAGCAAGTAAAGCATTTCTTCGAAAGTTGCGCAACACTTTCTCAATCCACAAGATGAACAAGGCACCTTTCCAAAGGAGATGCATGTAGCAAGGAAAGCTGGCTAGTACTAAAGTTTGCCTTTAAACCTCGAAGACTCAGAAATGAGACTGTCCCCAACCAAGAGTAAGAAGAATCTTAAACCACCACACGTCCGGGGTGCACGTGTTCCCGAATCGTGGCAGGAAGACACCTGTGGTTAATGATTCCATGCCTTAATTTAAGCCTTCTTATCTTTTCTTTCAGAGAGGCATCTCCGCATACAGTATATTATTTATTATCCCTTCCAAAGCTCCGAATTAGATGCCAGTTGAGTTAGAGACCGATCCTAAATGCGTTTACTTCGAGTTGAAGGGTAACTACACGTGTTTACAAGGCTGCGATCCTAATGCAGTCTTCTTTGGACAGGGTTCAATGGAGCTCACTTTTAAAAGAAGGATTTAGGATCCTTCTTTTAAAATTTGGCCACGTAAGACTGCACATTAGGACTGCAGCGATGCTTAGCTCCATCATAGTCAGTGGGGTGACGTTCCACCACTTCAAGCGGGAGGGTTAGGCATGGTCTGTGGTAGAAGGCGTCAAACGCACGTTATGTAACTGAGCAAAGGAACAGGGAATACTGGGTGCGAGTCTCTTCCCTCTCTTCCCCCCCCCCATCCCCTTGGATCCAAATAAATCCAGTTTGGCTAGTCCTGCTCCAACTGGAAACACCTAAGTGGAGAGAGAGAGAGAGAGTTGGCGCAATCCTAAAATATTAATTTCAAGTATTGGTTCTGCCCCCGCCCCACTTCCTCATTGACTTAAACTTGGGGCAGGACACTCAAGGCAGCTTTGTAGAAGATCTATTTACAAAGTCAAAGAGCAAATAGCTGAAAGCATCCGTGAGCCTGCAGAAAGCGGCCTTTTTTTCTTTCTTTTTTCCCCTTTTTGCACTAAGGTCGAGACCTCCCTCACCTCCGCAGTTCCCACTCAGTAGCGCAGAATAGGCCACGCACACTCAGGGCATCGAGCCAAAAGCAGCTTTCAGCTTTCAGCTGGGGCGGGAGCCTGGAATCACCTGGGGCCTTCCTGTGGGGCAGCCAAACCCATCCCCGCCCCCAGCCTCGAAGCCCACCTTGCCAGGCGGGGGGGGGGGAGGCGAGATCGGCGCTGTCTCGCCTGCCGGACCTCCAACTTCAACTCTCCCCTTTCCGCTCTTTGCGCTCCATCCTTTGCCAAAGCGAAAAGGTGGCCGGGGAGGGGAGGGGGAGCACCGGTGCGCCCGTGATGCCGGCGGCCTTTTTCTTTGCTTGCAGGAGATGGAGGCTGGGGAAGAACTGCAAAGCGTGCCTTGCAAAGAGCTCAAAATCCGGGAGAGAAAAACCACGGCAGCTATACAGCAGACATGTTTTTACAGTTGTGGTTATTTCACAGCTCTCAGCTCCCCGACAAGACTATGGCTCTCGTTTTGCTGGTTACTTTTCCCACTGTTATATACAGCCTAGCCTAACTTTCACTTTTGCCTCCCAGTTGGAAAGGGAGCTGCCACGAGAAATCACTGGCCATACCGCAAAGTCAGCTCTCCGGATTGCCGCCCTCCACCCCCCCCCCTCCGGAGATGAACGAAATCAAAGGGAACAATCTGGCGCCAGAATTCCCACAAGCTCAAGTTTGCATTTTTTCCAGGTATCTGTTCGCTCCTGGAGGAAGTGGCGACGGGATTCGGACAGCGCCTTCTTTAAAAACATAAATAAATAAAAATCCACCAACTGCCGATTCTGTGATCTTTTCTCTACATTAAAACCAAACGGGACTTCCCTTTTTAGGGTGACGAACAGCCAGGGATCAGAATAATCAACAACTTTCAAACTTCAGGCTTGGACCTATTCCTGCTCAATAGTTAGCTTGGTTCTTTTCAACCTTAAGCTATTCCCCCCCCCACTCCAATCTCTGCTCCTAAACTGCTTGACCCGAAAAGTAGCTTCAAGGAATGTGTCTGTTCTTATCCTGATGGCATTAAGGATCAATAACAGGGGTCAACGTATTTAATAGTTGTTCAATAGTCATAGGATAATACCAGTTTTGTATCTCATTCATTCATTGTAAGAAGAAATGCGTTGTAAGTCAGGCTACTCGTAAAATAATAAAAATGAGCACTCCGTGCACACAGCGAGCCAATCACTGAATAATATTCCCAAAATTTAACTGTTCCGGTTGATCTCCTGAGAAACATTAACAAACTAATATTTGAATGTGAAAGTGTTTGTTGTCACAAGCAACAGAAATGGCGGGGGGGGGAGCAATGTGTGTTACATTAGTTGCTAAAGCTTCTTACCTCAAACCAAATCCAGCTGTGTTTAATAGAGGTTCTTTCCTGAGCATACATTTACCTATTACTTTTAGAAATACTTGCCCAGGAAGACTGCGCGAGGGTGCAGAGTCTAATACGTTATTTTCAAAAGGGGATCCCAGTCCCGGAAAAACAAATTGCAATGTCTTGAAGATACCCCATTATTATCCTGAGAAAGAAATTAACTAACCCTAACAACAAATATTTTATGTGCTGTTTATTAATTCCATTTCTTACAGATAAAAGTCAATTACATTTCATGCATTTAAAATGCAATTTTAAAGTATTCCAGAGAAAGGCTTTTTCTTTCTTCCTTTGTTTCTTTCATTCTTTTCATTTCAATGTGAAATATCCAAACTTATTTCAACATTACAATGAGACAATTTGTCTGCAGAGTTTGCAAACTTGCAGACAACAATCTTATCCATATTTAGGAATAAGACCTACTGAAGACAGTAGGATTCCTAAGAAAACATGCATAGGATTGTGTTGTTTAGGTAACATCAGGAGTGTGTTATTAACATTCACCATATTTATTTTCAGGAAAAGCACAGGCCATTATTTGTCTGCATCATTTGGACAGTTTATTTAATATATGGGTCTAGATGAGCCCACTGTGTGAAATATAGGAGAATTCTCACTTAAATTATACCTGAACTGTCAGAAAATGCAAAAAAGTACATGCTCCATTAAATGAAATGGCATTCAACATTTATCCAATCTTTTTTGTTTAATTACAGTCTTATGCCTAACTAAATTAATATTCAAGCAAAACTATATTCTGAAGTGCAATTTGCTGTACACTTCAAAGGACATTTTTTTTTTAAAAAAATGCAGTTTATTAAGACTGCAACAGTAATGATTTAATATTTGTGACAAAAAAGGAAAATGTTTTTTTTTAAAGAAAGCTCAAGTGTACTTTGATATATTTTCAAATATTTACTGGAAGTAATATACAAGAAAAATACTATACAAAATCGTCCCCTGGACAACTGCGCCTCACACCAATACAGTGGTGGAATTATATTAAATTGTTAACTATTTTACAACGATTTCTGTTGTACAAGTTATTAGGTTTAGAACTATTTTACTAATATTTGTCTTTATCCCCTTGTGTTTTTGTTTGGTTGGCTGGGTTTTTTTGTTTTTTGTTTTTTTTTAGCAAACTATAGACTTGCAGAAAAGCCAGGTTGGTTTCATATTTCTTACTGTCAGAAAAATTATGCTATGAATTAGAATAAATTATATCCTTGGTGTTTTCAAATCATCACATGAGATGCTGGGCTCTGGAAATTAAGCAGAGGTGTTGGTACTTTCTTTTAAGAATGGGGAAGAAACTTATCTAGACTGAAGTAATTTAATTACATTATTTTCCTCTAACTTCTAAAAGAATAATAGGGGAGATTGGAAGTCCCTTATATTTAACTAATGGATATTAGCCAGTCAAATAACTACTTTGAGTTTTACTGATCTCACTGAGAAAGAAAATATTAGAAATAGTTTTTAGCATCTCATTGAAATCAATGGGACTGACTTTAACTGGGTCATAACTTTCAACAACAATTATAAAGTTTATATAATTAAAGTGGTTGAACTGCACCGATTACACTTTTTCCAGGAAGTATTTTGCAGAGTCAATTTTTACCATGAATTAAGCAATGCTTGATTACAGCAGAAAACTCGAATTAATAGCCAATTCAAAACTTTTAAAACTAGTTGGACTTATAGAGGTATAAACTAACTGACCAGAATGGGTGCAGCCCAGCTTTATGAATATTAGCCAAAAATAAATATCTTTATACTGAATGGAATTTATCCCTAGGAAAGCATGCAAAAGATAGTATTTTAAGGCAATTTACTATGCAATCCTAGAGATACTCAGAAAGGATCCTCACTGTTTAACTTTGGAACTTTAATTCAGTTTGCCTTAATTCTGAGTAAATGGGATTGAAGGATAATTTTTTAAAAATTGTCTATGAAAACAATTTTGGACTTAAGTCTATGAAACCCAGCCTCACTAATTTCTGAGTGAAGGCTCTATGGTTGTATGCCGAGTTGGTTAAAACAAGGGAATTTTTCTTTAATGGTTGCTAAATCTGATTTTTCCCCAAGTCAATGGTATCTTAAGTATCCATTTACTTGAAAGTTCCTGATCTGTTCTTGTTAGAACTTCTTTTTTTAAGCCGAAATAAAAGATAACCTCCAACTAAGACCCGAATCTTAGTTATTTTGAGCCACGCGCTGAAGCACAGAATACTTGGAAGTGCTAGACAGAAAAGACATCCGAAAGAAAAGCCTAGCCCAACTTATTTTGTAATATCTACCAAGGCGGGATCCTCTTTGACAGAACTGGATTGCAAATGGGGCGCTAGGCGATCACGCCTACATTCACACTCTCATTTCCACACACGCACACTTTCTAGACTTCACCCACGAACTCCAGAGTAATCCTATTAGTTGCAATATTCCAGAGAAAGCGAGTGAGCGCTGCAGTTTCGGAGCAAAACCGAATAGAAATTTAACGTTTGGAGCAATTCTTTGAAATAATAATAATATTAATAAAAAGCATCTCACAATATTCAAAGTGCTTTCAGCGGGAGGTCTTGGGCTCCCCCCCCCCTCTCCCATTCCCTACTCCCCCGGACAGCCGCCTCTCCTTCTGAGAGAGGCCCTGGTCCTTGCAGAGAGCCCGATCCCCGCCCTCCCACTGCTTGGAGAGCCCCAAACCTCTTCCCCTCCGGCGCGGGTGTCTCTGGAGCAGCTGTTCGGCAACCGAAGTCCCTTTTCTGGGCAGGGATCTGGCTGCGAGTCCGCGTTGGCTGGAATGCGTTACTTCGACGTCCAGATCCCCTTTGGGAGCCTACGAAATGGGAGGGCTGAAAGCGTGGTGGATCCGAACAAGAAGGGGAGAAGGAGAGACAGAGGGCTAAGAGGGGGAGGAGAGAGGCGAGAGCCGGGAAGAGCAAAGCCAGGTCCTCCTCCCGCCTGGCCTCCGCCGGCGCGCTCGGGGCGGGATTTCACTCGAGGCCGTTCCGGTGGCCCGGCTCGGGGGTCTGGAGCAGCTCCGGCGAGTGGCAGGGCGGGCTGCCGGGGGCGCTGTGCTCGCTGTCAGTGTCGCTGCCCTTCTTGCCGCCCCCCGAGCCGCCGCCACTACCGCTCCCGCCGCCGCCGCCGCCGCCACCGCTGTGAGTCTTGACGTGCTTGCTGAGGTGGTCGCTGCGCATGAAGCGCTTGTTGCACACCGGGCAGGCGAAGCGCTTCTCGCCCGTGTGCGTGCGCAGGTGGCGCTGCAGCTCGTCCGAGCGCGTGAAGCGCTTGCCGCAGAAGAGCCAGTTGCAGACGAAGGGCCGCTCGCCCGTGTGCCAGCGCAGGTGCGCCTTGAGGTGGGACGTCTTGCCGTAGACCTTCCCGCAGCCGGGGATGTGGCAGCTGTGCAAGCCCTTGCGCCTCAGGCTGGCACCCGCCGGGCCCAACCGCTCCGCCTCCTGGCAGTTGGGGCAGTCACAAGTGGCGCGGCCCGAGTATCGCCGGGCCGACGAGCGCGGGGAGCCGCCTAGTGGCGCGGAGGGTCCGGCGCCCAGCATGGAGGCCCCGGCTCCGGACGTCAGTGGTGAGGGGGACGCGTCCGGGTAGGAGCCCGGCAGAACCGGCTTAAATCCGTCCATGAGATGCTGCCCGGCGGGGCTGAGGAGGTGCGAGGAGGCGGCGCTGCTGCTGAAGGCCGAGTGGCCCGCCAGGCCAGAGTAATCCGAGTTGTATGCGCCCAGTGGCGAGTGCAGGGAACCTGCCTGGAGACCGCTGGCCGCGGCAGCGGCCGGGTGGACGCCGTTGGGGTTCTGCACGTCCAGCCATCCGGCGCCCACGTCCCACCAGCTGGAGGCGCCCGCGTCGCTCGGGTGCGAGGGCTTGAACCAGGATTCGTAGGGGTGCGCCATGCCCACGCGCGGGTAGATGCCCTGCAGGCCCTCCACCGAGGTGTGTACCTTGGAGATGAAGACCGGCTGATGAGCGGCGGCTGTGTCTGGAGCTGCCCCGCCGCCGCCGCCGCCGCCGCCGCCACCACCACCTCCCGACGGCCCGGGCGCCTGGAATACCGAGTAGTCGTTGGCGAAGGGCGAGCCGGCCGCCGCGCCGCTCGACGTGAGTGAGAAGGCGCTGGATCCAGGCGAGCCGGCGCAGCTGAAGGAGTCCGAGACCAGGGCGGCCGCCGCAGCCGCGGCCGCTGCCGCAGCCGCGGCGTGAGCTGAAGAACCGTTACGGGTAGATGCCGAGACTCCGACGCCACTCAGAGTGGAGCCCACCACGTTGCAGCTTCCCGAAGATGAAGAACGTTTCCACGGATGGAAGCCTTTGCCGAAGGATGAGGTACTGTCGGACAGGACCGACGGCGAGGAGCTGGAGCTGCCGATCTTGTTGCAGGTAGCGGCGAGCATGGCCAGTGGAGTGGAGCCGAGACGCGGTTCTTCCTGCAGAAAACGGGGAGAGAAGTCCGGGACAGCGCCCGTCATCTTCCGCCCGGCAAAGATGCCCGCGGCAGCCCGCCCCAGAGCAGGATCCACGCCCGGTAGCCTCGCCTGCGGACGGGGAAATGGGGGCTAAGGCAAGGAACCTTCGCGGTCCTTTACCCCTCCTCTTGATTCCGTGAGAAGAAATGACACCCCCTCCCCCGATCTCTACTTACAAGCCCCGGAAAAGCGTCCTTAAGGAAAACCCACTGGTTTCTTTGGTTGAGATTGGCTCGCAGCCCGGAGTCCGGCCAAAGAGCTCGAGAACAATCTCAGTCCCATCCAGAAACCCAGACTCGGAAGGAAAAGCTGAAAAGCTGAAAAGCTTAGTCGGTGCCGACTAAGCCCCAATTCATATGTGGGTTTCTACAGCATATGCCCCCTTCTTTCTCTTCCCGAAACTACCAAGAGTATTGGTGCATTTAATCCGCAGCCATTCTTATCTAGCAATTAAAACCGGCTGTAGTCGCAGATTAAAGTTGTTTTTTAAAACGTTCCTTTAATCTCAGAGTTCACTCATAGCATTCTTTCCCCCCCCCTGCCCCCAAACTTTTATATTCACACCTCAAGGAAACAGAGACAATCAACATACCTGCAGGAAATGTCGGGCTCAAAGAAATGTTAAAAAGGAGGGGGGGGATCAACAACAGCAACAAGCTGCTGCAATTTTTTTTTTTTTAAAGATCTCACAGGGAGAGAAAAAGATCAAGCAGGCAGCTGTTTTTCCCCGTCCGCGTCGACAACAGAGGCCAGTTCTCCGGGGATACAGGAATAGCTCAGCCCAAGCTCTGGAGGTTGTTCAGGGCTAATGCCCTTAAAACCTTTTCCTGCACGCTGTCAAGGGGGTTGAAAAAAAAAAGTGGCTGCCCTCTTCCCCCTCCCCTTCCCCCTCTCCTCTTTCTTTTCTCCTAAACTCGCATGGAGTCAAGAGAAAAAAAAAACCAAAATGAAACCTTCAATAGCCCCCGGTCAAGAGAGGGGCTGCTTTAACCCTGCTCCGCGATCGCCAATAAAAAGGACCCAATTAAAACAGCAAAGCGCGGGGGGGGGGCAGTAGAGGAAAAAAAAACACACCCTCGGACTCACCCCTAGAAGTGAAGTTGCCATCCCACAAAGTGCCCTCCTCTCAGAGGATCTTTTTTATATTGATAAATCAGAGGCAGTGTTTTTTTTAGAGGTGTGCAATACAATGATCAGTTCCGCCCATTCCACCCGCTGCGTTGCCGCGTGAGGTCATCAGCGCCGCCGCCGCCGCCGCCGCCCGCTCCTTCCAGGGCTGCTGCACAGCGCGCAGGGAGCGGGCTGGCCGAAAAGCAGGCATGCGGGGCGAGCGCAAGGGAGCTACGGCGTTCCTCGCAGCGTTCCGCGCTTCGCCTGCCCGTTTGTTCCCTCCGTTTTTTTCAATCTCCCGCTTTCCCGGGAGGTTGCTCAGATATTCAGCCCCGCAGACGGAAAGAAAAAACGCGTTTTACTCCCTCTGCATGAGACTACGCGTACATGTGACAGCTTTGCTAGCTGCCGGCCGTAGTTTCAACGCCTGTCTCTTTTAGTCTGCGGTCTCTTCCGCCTTCCCCCACATCCCAATTCCCCGCAGCAATCGTTTGGATGATTGGGAAAACCCCGCTTTACTGACAAGGGGAACCTGCCCTTCCCCTACCCGACCACCCACTCACCCAGCCTTTTTGTAACGCCAAGGAGTCTAGTCGTGTGAAACGGCGGAAAGAATTATCCCGGATCAGGCCACTGTCAGTGGCTCTCCCTCCCTTCCTCCCTTCCTTCCTTCCTTCCTCCCTTCCTTCCTTCCTTCCTTCCTTCCTTCCTTCCTTCCTTCCTT
>QLTV01003098.1:125240-144953 GCA_003457575.1 Thermophis baileyi
TTTTTTTTTTTTTTTAAAGATGAAGCTGTGTATATGGATTACATGTAGATATATTTAGACCCCAATTTCCTGGTGCATTCCTGATAATTTCAACCGGATTTTAAGCACTCAAAGAGGCATCATTGTTTTGTTTTGGACAATAAAAAGTTTGGAATTGGAATTCCGCACTATGTATTGCAGATTTCCCCCCCCCCCTTTCTCTTTTTTCTTCAATCAGAATAGCTCCGTTTTCAGTGGAGTGAAATCTCTTGACCCAGGTGTTAAATGGAAGGATTTTAGACTTCCACCAAAGCGTCGTTATTTATCATCATGGTCATCAACACAACCATCACCATTAAAGTGCAACCTTTTTAATTTAAGCAGAAGAGGGCTTTTCGTTAGGAGAATGTACCTGGCCATTTTGTTCCCCGTATTATTTTCAGATGAGAAGGGCTCAGTGTTATTATGGTTAACATTAATGTAGAGAGCGCCCCAGTCCCTTGCTTTCAATATGTTTGTAGCTGGAGTTTTTCCTCAACTCCAAACTATATATAAAGGTGGGGTATCCCGGGGCTGGGATACCTCACCTCTATAGCCAATTCTGGGCTTCTTTCCCCCCCCCTTTTTTTTTAACGGAGGTGGGGGAGGCTTTTAATGCTTTGTGGCTATTGACTGCACATCATAGCTATTGATTACGGGGTAAGAGGCATGATCATACTTGGAAGTAAGGAGCGAAGTAAATTAATGAACTGCTGTCTTTCTCTGAAGGCTGACGGTTAACCATGAATGCGGCGCTTCTCTTGCTGAGCTGCTCTGAGTGACTTGAGCCTGTTGAGAAGGCGGGACAGGCCAGCCCAGGAGGAGGAACGGGTGGAGGGAGGAAGGGAGCAGCGTTTAACAAATAAAAAGAATTAACTTCGTGCCTTTGGTCTCCTTCTATAATGATATTCATTTTAAAGACCTAATGCACACTTGTTTAAATTTAGGATTTAAATTGAATCAATACTACCCCTTGACCCTCCCCCCACCAAACACCCACAGAAAGGGGGTGGGGGTGGGAACGTGGGTAAAAAAGAGTGAGAGAGTGCTTTATGGGAGAGTCCGGATGGAGGAGTAACTGTTGAGGCTCGGGATCTGTTGACTTTGTCCGCTGCACCAGAAGGGCACCGAAGAAGACCTGCAGATTTGGGAGGGGGTCGGGAGTCAATGGGGTCAAATGCCTCTCTCCAAGCCGGGGAAAGACAGCTTGGTGCTGCCTGTTCTAAAGAGATCCCTGCAAATAGGGATTATTAATTAGATCAAATTCGTTAAGGAAAAACAGAAAACGCTTTCCTCCTTTTCTTCTCAGTTATGCATTTCTAAATCTAGCCAGTTATTATTTGGTTTGAGAGGACTTCAAAAATGCTTATTTCCATAGATCACTTCTATTTTCTTTTCTTTCAACTTCGCTACTCAAAAGCAGCATCTACCCAAATTAGCCATTATCACAACTTAGAAAATATCTCCGAGGAAGAAATTGCACCCTCTGCGCCTAGACAGAGAGTAAACAAGGGAAAAGAAAGAGAAACAAAGAGCCTCGGTGTAGCTGCGTTGCTTGCGGTGTCTCCGAACAGAGGGAGAGAGGGGAAGAATGCAACTTGGTGTGCGGAGTGTGTGTGTGTGTGTGTGTGTGTGTGTGCGCGCGCGCGCGCGCGAAGGATGCGCATCCACTAGCGGCCTTCGCCTGCTATGCTCCTTTCCTCTGGGCTGAAAATACCAGATTAATCTAAAACCTGTGGTTATCCCGGCTGGGCACAGTCCGCAGGCAGCCCCAGATCTTGGGGGGGAGGGGGAGGTTGGGGAGAGGGGGAGATAGGAATTTCTGAGGACTGGAACCTCAAGGGCGAGAAAAAGCTTTCTTCTCCAAATTCATGGAGGTAATAAGCGCGCACCAGTTCCCTTCGCTGTTTGGCATAGAGAGAGGTCCGCACATTTTCTTGTAAACCTGTAGCATCCGCTGCTTTGGCGAAAGTGGCGGGCCATTAGCATTCCGTCTGCATCTGCACATAAATTTCATTTGAATTTCAAATTTAATAAACCGGGAGGTTTTTAATCATCCCTGGTTTTATTTGTTTGATATTAACATGCTTATTGACCGGGTCTGTTGACCAGTTTGATCATTACAGGACAGCGAAAAGTTAATTAAAACGACCACAGCTCCTTAATCATATCATCTGTCTCATCCATGTCGCTCCCTTTATTACAGTCTATGATGGATAGTCTCCCAGATTAATTTCTCTGTTTCTTCGATTTGGACAACAGCTTTGGGGACCTAATTTACATACCGGGAACAACTTGCACAAGTCTGCCCAGCGAAGACCCTAGTGGCTAGGGGAGCCATTAGGAATCCCATCCGCCCGATGAGACGAACGTGTCTGTGTGTGTGTGCGGTGGAGGGGGGGATTGGGAGGAAACAGGGGTCCCAGCTGAGCGCACACTCCCCCCCCCTGCATACACACACACACACACCCGGTCCCGGGGGTGCCAGGAAACAAACTAGCTCTTCGCGCAAGGCCTGAAGGAAGGACGCGGCAGCTTTGCCGACCTTTCGATTTGTCCAAGCGAGACGAAGCGACTCTGTTGGCCGAATCCCGATACTAGAGGAGCCAGCGTCTCTTCTGCAACTTGGAGGAAAGGGAAGAATTGGTCCTATTCCAAGGCGTTCCCCCTGGGAACAAGCGACACTTGTTCAGGAAGACTTGCGTGCATGGGTCTCCCGTGTGCACAATTCGTCAATACACCCAACAACCACCACCCCTCCGGCCATTGATTAGTTTGCGGAGCAAACCAAACGTGGGTTTTATTTGTTGGAACATGTACGTATGCCTTTTATTGGGTTTAGAGACTGCCCAATTCCCAGTTTGACATAAAAAAAAACACTAAATAAAAAATAACCTCAGGCCTGGAAGCAAAGCTTTTGGAGCAACCGAAGTATCGGAGCCTTACAGATCTTCGGGAGATGCTTTCCAGAAGGAAAGCTCAGAGGTGGTGCAATTCCTAGGCGACACTGTTCGGTTGAGGTGACCTGAGACACACTCACTCTGCCAATCTCACTGAGCGGGCAGAAACCATTGCAGATAGGCGGTAGCCTCAGATAACCAGGCCCAGGCAGCTGGATCTGATGTGGACAGAGACGTGTTTAAATGCAGCGCGGGAGAAGTCCGAAGTAAGAGAATCCCAGCTCTTCTGTCTGGGATTCCTGGGGAAGGGGGGAATACAGTCGAGTTGAATCTCAGGAGCACGTCAAAGCAATGGGAAAGGTCTGCAGTTGCCTTCTGGGGTGTCTTTCAACTCACCAGTGCTCTGGATCTTCTCCTGTCCAAGTACTAACCAGGCCTTAGGAAAAGTTTCATTGGTAGCATGATCAACACCCCACCTCAAGAAATAAAGATACGATTCCGTCCGAAGGGAGTGGCAATAGGGTATTCAAAAGCATGAAAGTGTGGGAAGATAACTGGGTCTGAATCTCTAGCCAAAGTTGTCATTATACATCTGAAGACTCTTTTTTTTTTTAAAAAACACTATCTTAGTTTCACTCCCACCCGTATTAACCTTTTGCTTCTGCCTAAGGTTTTTTTTTTTTTCCCCATTTCACCTGGGAATTCTTCTAAGGAAAAATGCCAAAGAAATCCACAGGAAGGCTGAACAATAACTTATAACTGTATAAGTAAAGGCAATTTTTCTCAGTATTATTTTTTTCCTTGTCATTGCTAAATAAAAATATGCCAGTATCCAAATAATTTTAATTCCCTTGATTTCAACTAGGGCATGTGAAGCTCTTGCTTAAACTCTCCCCCACAGAATCAATGGGACTCTGAGGTAGCCTGCAGGAAGGGAAGTGCTTAACGTTTCGGGAATCGAAAAGCCTTTGCCCCATTATTATCTCCGCTGCCCGTTTTCATTGTTCCCTTGGTTGGTCTTTCAGTATTCAACTAGCTAACTTGGTTAAACGGCTACGGTGCTTTAAGCAAGAATTTCTTTGGGGGGGGGGAAGTATTCAGGCACACGCGTCCAAACGCGCACCTATATTGCCATGGGAGGGAAAAATGAATGCGTTTCTTTCTTGCAGGTGAATTGCAAGAAATTGCCCCTTGCCCACGCGTGGGACCTTTTCCGTTACAATCTTTAACATTTCCCAGGGGGTCCCTTTCCCCCCACAGTCCTGCGCGTATTTCGCCAGAGGGGCGTGGCTGAGACCACTCGAGGAGGAGCCGACGACCTCGGAATATCTGATTATCCTTTTTTCTTTCTTTTCCCGCTAAAATGGCTTTCTCCAGATGTCGCTTTGGAGCTTGACACAGCAGCCACAGCCTGGGTTGGTTTCCCTTATCTGGGGAAAACGTGTCGGTCGTGGCTGTCCCAAACCGGTTTCCCTCGCTTGTTTTCAGACCCATGACTCCCAGATGTCGCTGAGGAGCCGGTCCTGGGGGAACGTGGGGATGCTGTCGCCTCCTCCATCCCAGAAAACCTTTCCCTACGCGAACGAAAGGGATTGGAATAGAATCCCCCTTCGGCGGCGGCGGCGGCGATGGCGGGAAGAGGGAAGAAGAGATGAAATCCGTCACACATCTGGGGGCCTCAAGTAGCAACAAGTGAGAGAAACAAGTTTGGGAACGCTGTCCTGACCCACTTTCGCCGTCGCCTATCATTTCGTTTAGGCCCTCAGGGCGGAGAAAGGGCCGTCTCAGAAAATCGCAAGCGTTCCTTACGCCCCACCCCACCCCCGAAGAAAAGTCCGGTTTCTCCATCCACCACCACCCCGTTTCTTTTATACTTCCGTTTCTCGCCAGAGAGTTTAAAAGCTACAAAATCCGTCTCCTCAGCAATATTGATTTTTTTTTCCTCCTGTCGCACCTCGCCCCCTCTCTTCCTGGAGGTCAGGCTCCCAGATTACCGCACATCTCCTCCAGACGGTTGACAGTTGCAATCGTGCTTACTTGAAGATGAATGTTACTTTGGGAATAGCGTTTAATTACCAATAATTTAAAAGGGTCTCGGAGTTGAACGGTGGCGCACTGGAGCTGTTGCTGGGGTTGTTTAAACGCCCGTGTGTTGGAGAATACTTTCAGAAGCATCGAAAGACCGGGCAGAGGGGGACTCAAATATATAACAAAATAGGGGGAGGGAGTGCAAACATTCTCCCACCAGCTGGCGCCCAATGGTGCGCAGCAAATACAATATTAGCCACTCGGCGCCGCGCACTCTACCGGAGTCCTATGGAGATCAATGAGACACTCTCCCACCTAAATAAGCCCAAGTTCACAGCCTTCTTGCAAGATCGGCAGTTGGGCTGAGGGCACGGCTTTTCTTGTAGCATCTGAGCTTTTGCTCCGGATCTGGCCTGCGGTGTGCAACTCAGTTCCTCCTACCTCAGACGGCACAGGTCTCCATCCAGATCGTAGCACTCGGAGGCTGTCAAACAGTTCTGAACTATGACCGGGGCAAATGAAATATTACCCGAAGCGTGAAAAATCTCCTTTCTTACAGGGCTCAGAAGTGGCGGGCTCCATACTCAATTTTTTTGTCCCAGTGCTAGGAAGCTCAAACAGAGATGCTCTTTTGAATGCATTCACTATACATGGATGGGCGACTGTATAAAATACCTACATATCCAACCAGGTTGCCACACTTCTTCTCTTTCCAAAAGTTGTAGGGCTGACCTTTGCCCTAATACAATAGTCACCTACCCCCCCCCCTTTGCATTGGAACTCACTTTTTCACTTTCGCCCACCTGAAGCAACGTGTGAATCGTGACTCTGCATGTACACTTGAGTGGGGGAAGTGGCGGTCGGTTATTCCCGTAGCCTGGCCTGCTAAGGAGCGGAGGTGGGGGTGAGCAGCGCCGAACAGATGTCCTCGTTTAAGCCATTCTTTTCCCACATGCTCCGTAGAGATTGCCATCGCTTAGGAAGCTCGCTTCAAACCTGGCCCATTATGGGCAAGTTATTCTGGACCACTGAGCACGAACAAAATGGGCTTCAGATCGCGTGCTTTAGAATAATTCGAGGCCAGGAAAAAGCTAAACCAAGGGGGGAAAAAAGTCCATTAAAAGAGAGGGAGAGCAAGAGCAAGCTGGATGGCACTAGAAAAACTTATTGAAAAGATCTCCCCTCCGCCATAACCATCATCCCCATCCTACCGCCCCTTTACAGATATATTATAATTTACAGGGCCATCTAATAATCCAAAGGGGCATTGTAAAATAGGAAAAAATAAAGGGAAAGCAGGGGGAGGGGAGACCAGAAAAAAGAGGAAGCCCCTTTTCGCGTTGTAAAACCTCTCCTAATTACCTGCCAGAGCAATTAGCTGACTATCACGAAGAAATTAGATCGCTCAATGTAGCATACATAATGCGAATCATTTTGTAAGGCAAAAAGGAAGGGAAACCTGCGTTTTCTTTACCAGAAAATAAGCCGCCATCCTGGGCGAGCCTTCCGTGGGCACGAATTACGGATGTCTAGGCATGTAGGGCAAAGAAGCCGGACGTCAACTAACCAACTAGCCCCCACCCTGTCGCCAGCCGGGGCACAGAGCGCCCTGTCCATTTACCCCGGGAAAATAGGGGGCGGGCGGGCAGGCGAGCGCAGGGAAAGCCGCTTCCAGGCGCTTAAATTCAGAGGCTTCCAGATCGCTGTAATTAACATTGAGCGATTTCAATAGGGAAACCTGTTTTCCAGATGATTTTGACAATGCGGCTTTATGTCTCGCTTGGCAGTTTTCGAGAGCTGGAGTCGGTTCCTGGCCGCTTTACTTGCCTCTCATCTGTTGAGCGTATATTTGCCCAAACCCAGATTTCAACGCGGCGTGTGCTAGCCAAGCGTATGTGGCAAAGCATTTCTTCGCTGACCCGGGGACTGACTGAGCAACATGGACTCTGGAAGCTCCGATGAACCGGAGCCTTTGGTTGCTCTCCAACCAGCTCTACTCGTGAGTATCAACTTAGCAATCAACTATTTTTATTCGAGGACGGAGGTGGGCAAGATGGATTCTTTTCCTCCTCGTCATTTTGAGCAATAATAAAAAAAAAACCTGGATCAACTACAGCCATGGCAACTAGAGTCTCATACACATGCACGCACAAACACACACACACACACACACACACACACACACACACACACACACACACACACACACACACCTAGCGGTTCTAGGAGTGTCTTACCCCCACAGTATTACTTTCCAGATAGTAAGTCATCTGTGTACCAAGTTTGGCTGAAATTGCTCGTGACGTTCCAGAGTTATGCTGGAACACACACACACACAGACACACACACACACACACACACACACACCTAGGGGTGCTAAGAATGCACACACACACACACACACACACACACAAATCCCTCCCTCCCAATATCAAGGCGTTCTATTGAAAAGTACAAATTTAACGTAGAGTTGTAGGAAATAAACACACTTCATTTTAAAAGAACCATGCTTCTTTTGCAATTTTGATTTCCCAGATTTAGCACTTGGCAATCTTTCACACCAAGAAGTTGCGTGTTACAAGCTGCCAATCTGTAGTTGGGACGAAGAAGCAAAGTCAAAGGTCCCCTGAAGTAGCTGAGGGATCTGCTCCAGTTCCCCCAGAGCTGGACTCACAAACAGTAAAACCAAATTATTATCAAATATCATAATCTTTGGACATAATCAGTCACCTCCAAATCACCTGTAAGAAAAAAGGGGGAACAATAAAAACCTTTGATGATTTCTTTGTAAAGATGTAACTGACAAATAGCTTTTTACAGCCAGTTGGAATGAAAGATACAATATCCTACTAGAGGTGGTATTTTTGAAGTGGTTTGACAAAGATAACATTTACTCACCGAGCAGGGCAAGCAAATAATTTATTAGCTTTCTTTTCTAAAAGGTCATCAAGCTACAGTTCAGGTTCAACCTCAATTCTGCAGTGACATTATTCCTGGCATTATTCCGTCTGTGATAAAAGCACCTGTCCCTTAGACTTTGCAACTCTGAAATAAAGAAGTAGGCGAACTTTCTCACCAATGAAGTCCTGCGGGAACTACGATTGAGGACTTGTCAATAAATAAGATCTGGTTGCAAGGGATCCTGTGCGTTCTGAAACTTGGAGGGGTGTGGAAAGAAGGAAGGAATGTTTTTATATTGCCCACTTATGTAGGTTTAAATAGAACCCTGCAGGCTTTCCAGTTACATTGATCTGGCAAAAAACAGTCCCTGTAACTACAAAGTTTCCTTATTGCTATGCCAACAGAAACTGGTCCAAAAAAGGGAAGGGTGGGAGCCCCAAAAGGGAGAGATTGAGTGAGAGCTTAACATAACTACAAATTGCTCAACTGTGCACCTCCCTACTGCTGTTCTATGGCTTTTGTAATGCAGCAGCCCTCATCCAGCTTTTCCATGCTGGCATGGCTCTCTCCAAAGGAGCAAATGCTTAATGATTCTGACTTATCAATTCATTAGAAACAACTGCGTAGATCCAGGAAATAAAATGTCTGCAGTCATTCCAGGCCAAGTTCTGCAGATCCGTAATGGAGCAGAACTGGCACTAAATGGGTCTGAAGCACAAGGAGTGCTTTTCTCAGCTAAAGACTGCATGAAACATCCCACAGAGATGTGGGGATTAAACAGCCATATACCAATGAGATTAGAAAGAAATCAGGGCTGAACTTCTCAGCTGGCTGGGTAATTCATAGCTGCTCTGGTGACAATACTGGAATTGCTGTAAAGTCATTCCAGTGTGAGTCGGGCGGGGCCAGACCTAACATTAGGTTAAGAGGTGGCAATGGGCAGTGGTCTTAGGGCAGCTGGTATTAAGTTTCACAAAATGGAAGTCAGAGAATAATCATTACTTGTAAGGAGTGGAGAACACATGGAATCACATTATAAGTTTTCTTCTATGGGTGTTCAAATAGTTCTACTGGCCTTGGGTGCAAAGCATCTTGTCTGGAGAAATCATCATTTGTTCTTTTGCCTGGGCAGCAAAATGTCCTGGGCTGGCCCTGAACATATACAGAAAAATCCTGAACTGGAAATCTGATTCATCCATAGAGATAAAAGATAGAATTTGCCTCACTATTTCTTAGCTTATCAATGTCTTCTGGCTCAACTTGCTTCCAGTCTTACCACATGCACTGAAAGCTATGAAGAACTGGGCTAATTCTCAGCTCACTGCAACCACCTCATTCAAAACAGGCTGCATGTTCTAAAGACCATACAGTACTAGGGAATGAATAGAAGTAAGACATGTGCTTCTCTGGTTGAATCCACACATCCTGCTAAACTCCAGTTTTTGCCTGACCATGCTTTATGGAACAAACTACAGTTGGCAGAATTTACAGGGCCATGGAAAATTGTTTTCAAAGCATTATAGCTGGGTTTGTGCCATCTACCTAATCAAACTAAACAAGAGGATTGTATGTTGTAGGATCCCAGCCCTTCCTTATTCTTAAGATATTGGGACTCTACATTCAGACCCACACATGCCTGGACTGCTTGCTCTTTTCTGAAGTTAATGAAGGTATGTGATGAGTCATATCAGAGCAGAAGAGAAGGAAAGGAAATCCCAAGTGCATCTTGACCCTTCAGCCCTTGAGTATTTCTCACTGTAGATCTCCATTTACTAAAAGAAATGGTCTTAAGAATTCCTATTCTTCCAGAGCTTTCAGATCTTCCACTTTAAATCCTTCCATCTTACTCGTGACAGTAAATGTCATATTCAATTTCTGTCTTAGTTTAAACAAGAAATGAAAACTAACAAAGTCGTCTTTGTCTTCTGTCAAGTTAAAATAGCCCTACATTAGGATTGGTGTATTTCTGCCAAGAGCAAAGAGCACACTGTTAAATTCAGCAGGACTTGTACATAGATTCTGGTACTGACATGGTTAGCAGGAATAGGATTAAAGGTTTTTATATGTCCAGTAAACCCGTAGAAATCAACAAGCTAGCTTAAATCCTGCTGAGTGGGGAGGGAGAGCTGTCCTAGGGGTTGGCTCCAACACACACTGATTTCAGAAGGCTTTCCATCTGAGATTCCAGTTTTATTTTCAATATTTTACATCATCAAATGCCAGTGTTTCTCAACCTTGTCTACTTCAAATGCTGGCTAGGGAATTCTGGGAGTTGAAGTCGACCCATCTTAAAGTTTGGAAAGTTGAGAAATACCGTCCTAGTCTTTCAACCAACCTGATCAGTTGGAATAATGTATGGGCTGTGAAATTCTGGACAATCACTAGATGGCAGCAAAAAGTGACACAAAACCTACCCCTTTGTTGCCCTCCCATGGTCATACAGTCTAGCAATGTCATGACAAAAACAGTAACTTTAAAATGGTTACATGCATGTCTTGAGGAAGGGGAACAAGTAGTGCTGCTATGGGGAAGCTGCAACCCAATGATTTCCCTTTTCCTTTGTTTCTCTATTCCCATCCCCTAATCCACGCATGGTTTCATGCTGCAAACCACCCAGCCCCATGCGTACAAGCAGAATGTGTCCATCAGTAATCAACTCAACTAGAGCTTATGAACAGTTAGAGAGGCAAGACTTTAGTTGGATTAAATTAAGTAGTGCATACTTGTGTTCCCTGATGTTTTAAAACAAGAGCAAGAAAATTGGTACCCTCCCAGTATTTCAGAGTAGCATCTTTTGTCATTAGTCATTATTTGCATTTGGATAGGGGCATTTCTATCTTCATCCTATGCCACATAATCAGCCTAAACATCCCCATGGAGCTGCAAAGGGATTTGAATTGTGGGCTTGTGATCAATTCCTCTTTGGCAGATCCTTGTAGGAACCTTCAATAGAGTAAGCTGCAGGAAAAATGTGGAGGCATATTTATAGAGTCTGAGAAAAGCTGGGGTTAGTCAATGTCTTAAATGAATCTGAAGGTTTCATAGTCATCTATATATATAAAAGCGAAAACCACTCACGCATTAATCACAAAATCTCCAGAACAATAAAGCCTACAAACTTGAAATTTGCCACATATGTTCCTCTTGGCTTCTAGGTGCTCACTAAGAAAGGATTTTTCAAAATGACCATCGCAGCATGAGTATTTCTTATATTAATATTAACAAGCTCTGATGCTAAGGAGTTCTACTACCACCTCCCCACCTGAAAAGAAATCTGATCCAGATGCAAAACACAAGCAGAGGAGTTTCAGTTTCGGTTTTGCTTTCACAGTTCTGTTCTGTTACTACAGAACAGTTGAGCTAAGCCACGCTAGCCAGATGATGAATACCGATGATGCTGGTAGGCAGAGACAGATTTCCCCCCCCCTTATTTTCCTCCTCAGTTCAGACGAATCTGTTCCTTCTACTGTAACACCAGTTAAAGGGAAAAGAGGCAAAAAACGGAGGAAAAGATTTACAGATGCGATTAGGAAAACACAAGTAAGGGACGCTGCCTATTTCTCCCATGGCCAGTTCTATGTGGCATGCTCCAGAGTCAGTTCACCTGACAGCCTGGTCATCCTCCAGCCAGAGAGCAAAACCAGGAATGTTGTTTACAGGGAGGTCCTGAGCAATTCATCTGAGGGACGAATTTAAAGTCTATGCTATGCAAATAATGTCTTCATCTGTAACAGAAACTTATCTTACCATCTCTAACAAAATAATACAGTCCCTTTTTAAACTACTCATTAATTTTCAAGCTTTAAGTGTCAATTTATCAAGCCCCATCACATAGTTTCATAGCGAAGCACAGGTATCAGCTAGTATTAAATATACTGAGAATCAGCCTTAATCTCTCCAACTACCTATTGCATGCTGAAATACACTCTGAAATGTGCTTCAAATTTCTTTATTACAATATTACACATTCCTGGACTGGTATTTTATAGCAGGCAGTAGACCAGATCCTGAATTACATTTTACTGTTTGCATGTAGCAAGATAATACTTATAAAGAATCAGTTTTAAAGTGTAATTTATGGGAGCTTAGGCAGTGCTCACATAACACATAAGCCATAATTGGCTAAATTAGCCACAATTGCATAAGCCCACACTCTGCCACTAAGCAAATGCAGTGATTTTGTAGTATGCTACTTGTTATAGGCAAGGTGACCAATTTTTTTCTCCTTTGTATTAAAGGCTTTGTCCCACAATACATAAGCAGTCAGGGAGACAATCATCTATAAGGGAACTGAAGCAGGCTGGAGAGAAAAGGCTGACAGGAAAAAGTGACTGAAACAGATAAATACAGGGAAACTGGTAAGTAACATAAAACCAGTTCAAGATTCTTCATTATTTTCTGGATGATATAAATGAGGCAAAGCAGGCCAGGCTACATGGATGCCTCAATACACACATGAGTTTATTAAAGCAGACTAGGGTAGAAATACCTATTTTCTTCCCCAAATAAAATCCTGGAATTGATCATCTCCACAAGAAATCAGTTGAACTCCCCTCCAGGATAATGGCTGATAGAGCAGTAAAGATATGGTATCAGTTTATTGCAAATGTAGGTTGAACAAAGGGTTACAGGGCACAAAGTTGGTTATCAAAAAAGGAAATCAATATAAAACTTGATCTCATTACTGTTTCAGTAATATTTAGACAGCTGTAATTGTTCTTCAGGTTATTTACATTTCTCTTCAACGGGTGTATCAGTAGTCCTCAACTTACAACCATTCCTTTAGCAACTGTTCAAAGTTAGGGGAGGGGGAGTGACTTACAACCAGTGCAGCATCCCTATGGTCAAGTAATCAAAATTCAGGTGCTTGGCAACCAGCATGTATTCACAACAGTTGCAGTGTCCTGAAGTCCATGTGATCACCATTTGCAATCTTCCCAGATGACTTCTAACAAGCAGTCATGGGAGCAGCTGGATTCACTTAAAGACTGCATGATTCGTTTTACTTCAGTGATTCACTTAACAACCATGGCTAAAAAGGTCATAAAATCAGGTGCAACTCACTTAGCAATGGAATCATTTTGTTTAGCAATTTAGGAAATTCTGATCTTAGTTGTCATTAATCAAGGACTATAGTATTTTTAGAAATTCTGGGTTTCATACTACAAAATTCCAGAACACTAATTAAAAATTCTAACTCAAAGTAGGTATGTTTTACTGTAGTAACCCAATTAGGAAGTATGTAGACTTTCAGCGGTTCTTATACAAGTACTGAATTGGGCCTTTCAAATAAATTCTCTACAGGTCCACCTAAAAGTTAATTTGAGTGCAAAGCCTGAATTCGAGGCCAGAATGTAGCACTTGCAGCTTTAGAGGGTATTTTTACCTAATATATTTTTACCTAAGAGTAAATTCTTTTAAGAGCATTTTCTCCAATACTTGGCAGGTTGATGCAGATAAATAATCAAGTTAATTGTGGACATCCTCCTCCTCCTCCTCCTCTCACCCCCATGAAAGACCTCTCCTAGGGAAAAAATACACAGCAATTCCACCAGATCCATTGGTTTTGTCATTTGTACTTTCGCTATGATCTGCCCATTGAACTTTTGTTAATGGACGAAAGCAGACTTGCTCTTGTAAAAAAAAAAAAAAAAAGGTTACAGACAATTCAAACTAAATGAGCGGGGGGGGGAGGGGGGCACACTCTATTTTGACCAAGCCAGTAAGTATGGCCGTTGTTGCAATTTAATTCACTTATTGCGCCTATTGTGGACATGGAGCCAGGAATTCCACACAGACATTTGTCAAAACCGAAACCAAAGACCAGTATCGCTCCATCTATCCTTCGCGCCCTTAACTCCGTTGTTCTAGCGGTAACGCGCGACGTTTTTTTTCTTCTCTTCCATCCAGCTCCGCCTTGCCTCGCCGCAAGCTTTCTTCGCCCACAACGACCTAACCTCGCTCGCGCTCCCGCAGACCCAAACAGACACGCCTGTCCTCCCCGAAACGCCCCCTCCCGCCTTTGTCAGCCTCGTTTCCTGTAGGCGGTTTCTCCGTCAGGTCGCGTTTCTAAAAGCGCCGGGCTCAGAGGACGCGCCCTACGAACATCGTTAAGGGGAGGGGGGGAGGGGGAAGAGGAGGCAGACGCGAGCTCCGCCCACCGCATCCCAGCGCGGCCTGCCCTGGTCCGCCTCCTGGGTGCTACTTCTCCTCCTCCTTCAACGCCCCGCTCCGCCCTCTCGGCGCAAAGAGCGTCTGGCTCTTTGGCAAAGGAAAGCTCGCGCAAGGTGGGCGGCAGGTGCGCATTCCGGCTTCTGCCTTCCCGGCACGAAGCCGCGAAGCCCGGCGACTCTACTTCGCCAGACGATTGCGGAGTCTCGCTGGGGGGGGGGGGAGGAGGGATTGTCGAAATCGAAGGGAGACGTTAAGAAAAGAGAAGGCTAACGGCTCCCTTCCTTTCGTAGCCCTCTTAAAACGCTGCTCGTGGCTACCCAACCAAGTTCAACAGAGCGCAACTCCCAGGACCGGCCGTCACCCCACGCAGAGGCTGGCGAAGACTTCCGCCCCCTTTGGAGCAAATTGGCCGAGGGGAGGGGATGAGCCCGCCTTCGCAATAATGCCGCTCGCGGCACCCTTTGTTTGCCGGTGCCTGGCGGGCCCGATCAGTTCGGAGCGGAGGGAGGCTCGAAACTCTTCTCGTCTCAGAACAATCGGGTGCGGCCCGGCTCCTCCCGCCCGCGTGGCAGGGGCGTCCTCAGAACGCCCTTTGCGGCCTGCTGAGAGCTGTTCGTTGCTGTTGGCCATTTCGTTATTTTGTGATTGTTCACCTTCTTGTGACCGCGCTCAGCTTACATGCACAGTAGCAGACCCGGGATATAAATAGAGTTCTTTCTGGGACCGCGCCAACCTCTTTGATGCCCCCCCCTCCTTCCCCGCCAACGGTTAAACGGCTCCTGGCTATATTTGAGGAAGCAGAGCTGAGCTTGTAAAAATATATAGCTGCGCTTGTGTCCTGGGCTTGTCCGCGCAAACCGGTCCTCGAGAACAGCGCCAGCGCCGCCGCCGCCGCAGGGGCGTTCTGTGAGGGCGTTGCCGTCACCACCCGGTTTACTAAATCGGGACGGCCATCATCCGACCTATTCCTAGGGGGCGGCAAAGAAACGGCATCTCTTGCGGTCGCTCCGATCGGCCTTGCCGAGGTTGCCTGCCTCGCGCCCGCATCCCGCTTTGGGGGCCCACTTCGGCCACCCCCACCCCACCCACCACCCTGGGCAAATGCCAAATCCCTTTATAGGCGGGTGCAGCCCTGGAGCGTATCCTGGCCGACCAAACTTCGCTTCTTAAGACGGAAATCTTGACCCCTGCCTCGATCACGGTTTTCCTAATGGAGAGTCCTGGCCCTGTAATGAGAGATAGCAGTACTTTTAAATAACGAAAGGTATTTTTATAATGTGCCTCGAGAGGAAGAGAGGTGTAGTAATAATGTTAAACACAATCGAAATGATGCAGGAATGATTCCAAGTACTGGAATTACTTAACCCAGCAATATCGATTCCGAGAGGGTAACGGCCCAGATATAGATATATATGGAGAGATAGATATTACAATCTTCTTCATTAATAGGCAGGGCTTCAGTTTAAGACTTATAAAACACTGGATGCTGCCAAGGTAGTCATCAACAAGTAGCTTTTCACCCTAACCAGTGGCTACCTCTCAAACTTAAATCGACCTCTCATAGAGTTGCTGCGACAAGGAAATGTTGGGAGAAAAGAAACATGCGCTACACCTTGGGGCCTAAAAAGTTACAAGTGGTATATAAATATAAAAAGGAATATGTTCTTATTTAATAGAAATTTGTAACTATTTGAAATTTTAAATGTATGTTCCCTATTTTTTTGTGAGCCTTTACCAATGCTGTTTAGACAGAAAGGAAGGATTTTATAAATCAGTTATTGTACTGAACATTTTCTAAGCAAGTGGATGTAATTTTCAGGTTAGCTTATTGAACTTTTAAGCCCTTTAAAAAAAGATAACCAAGTTTCCTGGAGTTCCAGTCGAAACTATTCATATGGAAATGAACTCCACTGAAGTTAGCACATTTGTTTGAACATGGTTTCCAAACACTCTAATTTCACATAATTCAAGGACTTTAAGGGATTTTCTACAGTTTCCATGAGAAAGGTTCCGATCTTTTCCATCTTTCAAAAATAAAATAACATTGCAAACTGCTCCAGTATGGTGAAACTATTCTTGTTTTAATTCTTTAAATTCCCAGCCTTGATTCAGAAATGGGATTAACAGCAATCCAAGTGTAACAAAGACAGCCCTTTATTGTGATGCAAATCTCTCGATATTCCCTCCTATCCCTGCTTCTCAGTTGATCTGATTCCTTTATTTTCAGGAGCACGCTATGTTGCAATATTATTATTGGATCTAGAATTCAACAGGAGCTTTTAGGACCTACATGTTTTTTATTCACATCTAGTTGCCAATTAAAGCTTGACTAAACCGGCGTGCTAGTCATTATATCTTTTTCTTTTCTGGGCTGCAATCCTATGCACACAATCCCATAGAACACAGTGGGATTTTCTTCTCAGTAGATATGTGCAGATATCTAGACAACTAGATTCCCCCCCCCCCAGTCTAATCTTGGTATGTGCTATGATAACAAATCCCAGAATTGTCTACCAGCATTACTCTTTTTTAGGCATTTATAGAGAAGTGGGATGTGACTGAATTTGACTGATGCCCAGTCATTCTGCAGAGACTTGCATTGAATTAGTAGGCAGTAGCAGGGATTTCTCCAGAGCAGGAGGCAGAGAGAAGTCTGCACAGACAGATAAGTTTAACTGTTGCTGCCCTACAGAATAATGTATTCTCAGAAGGGTGGCCTCGTAGGGTCTGGTTCAGACAATGTACTAAGTTATAATGAATTGGTTGTGCTTAGTACCATGTGCAGACTTAGGGTTTATAAAGCATTATTACTATTTCTTCTTTTTACAACATACATACTTAAGCATAATGTTTAGATATTGACATTAAGTGCACTGATTTTTTAAGAAGCCTCCACACTATTATCATGACTTTATTTATTTATTAACAAACTTTGCAGCTCCAAGCAACTCCTGACTCCAGGAAATGCCTAGAGTGAAACAAATTCTTAAAGATGGGAGACTATTGGCAGCCTTTTAGGTGTGAAATTGCTTTGGCTTTATGGGCTGCTCACTCAAGGTCCAGGGCAGCCAAAGAAAAGGCATCTTTTGACTTCAAAGGCACTTTGTTAATCTTTCCAGTTCCCCTCACCAAAGAAGCAATTTGGAAACACTCAGTGCAAACTAGCTCGACAGAAATAGTGAGTCTTAGAAGAAAACAGCTTCAGGCAAGTCATCCCTATTTCACTCAGCTCAGAAGATCTCAAAGAAAGCAACAACAAAAGTAACATCAGTTATATACCTTTGTTAGCATCTAACAGACAGGCTTCTCTAAGATATCAACATTTTTTCATTCCAATTCCTATTAACCAAAGAATGAAACACTGCTATTCTCCCGAGAAAACACATTGTCAGAGGCATCAGCATCTTCAGTCCCTACAATGGCTTACAAAGATATGTCTGCAAGGATTCTTAAATTACATTTTATGTCCTTTGCAAAATAGGAAATGCCATCCAAAGACTACTAAGTGTGCCCACTTATTGCAACTGGAAATATTTCTAATTTCTTTTTGAGAACTATGATGTTATATACTTCAGCATCCTTTTTAAACTTTCTCTTTTTATTATGTTATAGGGGCAGATAACTGGCCTGGCAGGTACAGTATTTTTCATCACATTTCATTATTATTTTTTTCCTTTAGAATATCCTAATTATTAACCAAGTGTTGCTTCTTCTTGATTATGGTTATTCACAAGCCAATATGTTTAGCATGAGGAAATCAGAATAAACTGCAATCCTGGAAGATAGGCTCAACATGGGCATTAGTTGCTTCAAAGACACCTGAGATGCTCTCTTATTTGATGGAATCCATGACAGAATCGAACCTATTACAAATCTCTAACAAAACACTTATTATGTGGACATTTTTGGGATATTCCACATGTGCATTAAAGAACTGAAATGTCTGTTAATGCTCTTAATCGTATTCTTAAAAATATTAAAACAATACCGTATCAACAGGTTTTGGATTAAAGTTTTTCATCAAAAATTGCATATTTTTAAATATTGAATATATTAGCCTCCCCAAAGGAGAGGAAAGAACCCACATCAGATTATCTTCATTAGAGGTATAAAGCTTTTAAAGATTTATTGACCCAAATGATATGGCCAAGTGATAATTTGGTACCTTTATGGGGAAATCTTTAAATATTGAATATATTAATGTGTTGTTGAATTATATACCAAAGTTTTGGGACCTGACTGAAAGTTGTGATGTGCAAATGCATGTATGTGCATGCCTGTGTGTACTAAAAAAAATATGTTGAGAAATTGGAAAAATTATACTTTAGTTTTAAGAAAAAATACTCTAATTTTATTCATCTTGGGTAAGGCAGTATTTTCCAAATCAAAGGATAAAACTTCACACACAGTTGGTGCCCAGCTCAATTCTCATGATGATCTTGGTCTATAGCTTCATGTAGGGTTAGGGTATACTTAGGGTTGGTTTTAGCTGTGGTTGTTGGAAGGAACAGTTACCTGCAGGTAAGTATTCCATATAAGGGAGAAATAAGAAAATGAAAATGTACCTTGTGTAGCATAATTATTAGTGATAGAACAGCAGGTGGACCCAACCACCTTTTTTTGCCATGAATTCCTTTTGTTTCTTCCTCCCAGACACCTGAGTACACTGATGAGTAAAGCATTGTCACCATTGTGCTGCTGCAATAGATTGCCTGTAAGTGGGACATACATGTAGAAGCAGCTAGAGTACTTTCCCAGGCCTCATAATTGGCTGCTGTCTTCTTCTCTTCCTAAACCCTTATGAGACACAGACCTGCTGCATTGGCAGCAATAGGGGAGACATTCTCTTGACCACACTCAATTGTTGCAACCTGGGGAATCTTCATGCCTGAGCTCTTTCCACATTGGGAAGCCCCATTGCTTTGAGGACAATGCTACTTATACATCTGATTTTAGTCCCAAAGAAACATAGATCTGGTTGGAGCTAAAACTAACCTCATGATTAATTGGCTGGTTCAATTAATTCCATTTTGGAATCTGCATGGCACAATAGTACCCCCACCATTAATGATGAATGATGAGTCCCCATCAGCTAAGTGTGTTGGATGAACAGGGCCATATGGACAGTTTGCGCTTGTGAAATCTTCTCCGTTCATTTCCAAAGAATGATCTGTGTCCTTATTTCCCATTGCATGCATAAAGCAGGATTTTTTTTTTTATTGCTAACATTTAAAATTTTTCCATGGATTAAGACATGAGGTAGATAGTGTGCAAGCCAGCTCAATTCAATAGTGGATTCTTTTACTTGTGCAATTGTTTCTTTCTCATTGTAAATATTTTAAAATGTGGTATATTAAGAAATAGCCTATCAAGATAATGAGATGATTCCCTTTGAGCCTTTTATTTCTATGTATTTCATCTTCCCCTCCCTTTCCAGCCACTACTTTCATTCCCTCTCACAAATGGCTGTCAGTTTTATCTATCAATCTCTCAAGTTCTCGGCATTATGTCACTCCTTATGGGCAGGTTTGAGTGTTTCTCTCTCTCTCCCTCCCCTTCCCCCCCCCCCCCATTAAGGCAATTTCTCTTTCTTTCTTTCTTTCTTTCTTTCTTTCTTTCTTTCTTTCTTTCTTTCTTTCTTTCTTTCTTTCTTTCTTTCTTTCTTTCTTTCTTTCTTTCTTTCTTTCTTTCT
>QLTV01003098.1:151634-174799 GCA_003457575.1 Thermophis baileyi
CTTGCCTTCTCTCTCTCCCCTCCCTCCCCTCCCCTTCCCTTCCCTCCCCTTCCCTTCTCCCCCCCCCCCTCTCTTTCTTTCAGGGGAACCAGCAGGGAAAAAAGGCTTTAAAAAGTTTTTAAAAAAACCAGGAAGTGATGATGTCGGGGCGGGTGGGCGGAGCCTCACGCTACCATCCCGGTTCTCCGAACCAGCCACCGCAACCTCTACCTACTCGCCCGAACCAGGCCGAACCGGGAGGTGAAATATACACACACACACACACACACACACACACACACACACACGTGTGTGTGTGTGTATACATTACATATACATATACATACACATACACATACACATACACATACACATACACATACACATACACATACACATACACATACATATTCAAGATTCTTGCCATCAATATACTTGGCAATAGATTACTACTGCAGTTTCTGAAAGAGGCCTTCTAAGACAGAGTATCAAATGTGATGCCACACCATCATTACTACCTGTGACATACAAAGAGCTTAGTACCTAAAGTCAGACAAATTATTTGACATCTAAGATAGAAGTTATCTTCTTTCTTAGCATTAGTAATATATGAAACTAAAAATTACTAGCTATCATACTCTGCCTAATATCTGCTACCTTTACAAAGGTCATTCCCATTTTGTATAATTTTACAGAACTTTGATAATATTCTATTTCACATGCCTCTGAAATGTTGCATCTGCTTCTTCTTTGCTTTCACAAAATATGAGTTAGAGGATAAAACAGCAGCAGCACAAAGTATTTTGATTGGTCACTCTTTGTCTGGAATATCCATAATGTTATTGCTTGGTGACCCAGAACAAACATTGTATACTAGGGACAAAATGCTTATTATTACCTGCAGTTTTAAGACAGTTTCCCCCCATCCCCAAGGCATTCAATCATTATATATCTCACAATGCAGTAGAACTATGAGGAATGGTGTTATAGATAGTCCTCAACCAGGGGTGAAATCCAGCAGGTCCTGACAGGTTCAGGAGAACCGATAGTGGAAATTTTGAGTAGTTCGGAGAACCGGCAAATACCACCTCTGGCTGGCCCCAGAGTGGGGTGGGAATGGAGATTTTGCAGTATCCTTCCCCTGGAGTGGGGTGGGAATGGAGATTTTGCAGTATCCTTCCCCTGCCACGCCCACCAAGCCACACCACGCCCACCAAGCCAAACCCATAGAACCGGTAGTAAAAAAATTTGTAATTCACCACTGTCCTCAACTTACAACCATTTGTTTAATGATTGTTCAAAGTTACAACGGCACTGAAAAAAATGACTTATGACTGTTTTTCACACAGCCATTTTAGCCTCCCCATGGTCACATGATCAGAATTTGGATGCTTGGCAACTGGCATGTATTTATTTTTGTATATGTTTTATTTACAGTTTTCCTTTAACAACCAATATATTTTGTGGACAGTGTAATGACTGGGTCAATACATTTTTTACACAGTGCTAACAATAATAATAAAATTAGATAGTGAATCAATTCCAGCTTGGCCCACCAGGTTTCCTCAAATCTTTCAAATCCACCTTTCAATAAACAGTTCAATAAAGTTTTGGTATTTATAGTTCAGTTGCTTTAAAATTTTTCAAACAGCTCAGTAGATATTTCCAAGACTCCAAATCGCCTACTAAGATAAAGTCAAGGTCAAATAGCCTTCCAGGTGTTGTTTGCTTTCTCTCCTTTCATCACTTTCAGTCAAATTTCCCATATTGCAGTAATCTTCTTCCTCTAGTAGATGGCTCCCCTGCTCCCAATTCCAGCATTCAACAGAGTGTAAAAGTCAAAACAGCTGACTGTCAGCCATTCAGGGGGGTTGAAAATAGAGTTTAGAAAAGCAATTTCTCCCAATAATCACTTTTCACAATGTTGTTTGACGTTTTCCAGGATTTTTGTGTTTTAAAACATCCTTTAAATATTTCTTTTGCGTCTGAGTCTTTAATCTTTAGTCTTTCTCTTTAATTTTTAGTCTTTAATCCTTCTCCATAAATCCAATCGCTGCTTTCTTACTATTTGGAGATTGTTTTTAAATTTTTGAACTTGGGCTAAATCTTTGGGGTAAAAGTTGGAAGTTATCTCACCCAGTTTCACTGCTCTGTCCACGCACCGCTCCAGCACAAAATCTTAGTGTCCCGGTTGTCCCAGCTTGTGACAGACCAAGATGGCTGTCATCCCTGCTGCCATTCGGGAGAGCTTTCTTCATATCAACGAAGCGCCTCTCCTTTCTTCATCACCCCTCCAGGGTGGCTTGACCCTGTAAGGTCTCCCAGCAAGCAGTTGCTGGCTGCATTTCACAGAGCCTGGCGGAGCTCCACTATTTTCCAGCCATTCCCATCATGACGTCAACCGGACGTCTCAGCAACTGGCATGTATTTATGATGGCTACAGTGTCCTGGGTTATATGACCACTTTTTGTGACCCTTTGACAAGCAAAGTCAATGGGGAAGCCAGATTCACTTAACAACCATGTTATTAATAAATGCAGTGATTCACTTAACAACTTTGACAAAAAAAGGTCGTAAAATAGGGCAAAACTTGTCAGAGTTTGCAGCACATCTGATCAGCACACAAGTAAATGAACTTCAGCAGAATATATTTATATAAGAAATTTCTTTATATACAATACCATGTAGCAGAATCCAGAAGTACAGAATTCAGAAGCACAGAAGTAACATTCACAGAAGCTATATTCACAGAAGCAATATAATACAGAGGCAATAGAATCACAGAAGCACTCATATATATACAGTTCAATGAACCTAAGCCATGCCCAGGTTCCGAGCCATCTGGGTCACCAAACAGTCCCCATTGGCTGACCTGTTACCATGTCTATCCCAATTCATGAACCCTTATATACTGACACTCATCCCTTCATGACTGGAATAGACATAAAACCGAATAACTTAATATTCTTCCCATGGTGCACTCCACCCAATGGCTTGGTCATTATATTGGCCAGATTGTCCTCTGAAGAACAGTGAAGCAAGCTAATAAATTTACATTTTATGGCTTCCCTGACATTACAATATTTAATGTCCACATGCTTGCTTCTATTCTTTACTCTGTCACCTGTTGCCATTTTAATGCAAGCAGCATTATCCTCATACACTGTTACTGAGTCATTTACCTTTAAGCTTAAATCCTGTAACAGCTGTACGTACCAAGTTACCTCTGAACAAAGTTCAGATAGAGCTATAAATTCTGCCTCCACGGTAGAAATGGCTACAGTTGTTTGCTTTCTGGACTTCCAACCAATTAAAGCCCCTTCAAACAATACCACAATCCCAGAATTGGACTTTCTGGTTTTTACATCATTGGCATAATCACTATCAACATAGCATTTCAATTTTAATTCTTCAGAGACCTGTATTTGAAGACCAAAATTCACAGTTCCCTTCAAATACCTGAGAATCCTTTTTACACCCATCCAATGCAATTGCATTGGTGCAGCAGTAAAGCAACTTAGGATGCTTACTGCACAAGCTATATCTGGGTTGGACCACTGTGACAGATACAACAGGCTCCCTATTGCTGACTGATATATCTCTTGATCATAGGCTTCACTTTTGTCCTCACCCAAACTGTTATGAAAATCTGTGCTCATAGGTGTTGGAGCAGAATTACAATCCTTCATGTTATAACTCTCCAACAGCTGTTCAATTTTCCTTCTTTGACTGAGAACATAACCACCTTTCTCAGTTTTTTGTATCTCTACACCGAGATAATTTTGTATTTCACCTCTTTTATTTCAATTTTTCCCTAACTTATTAGCAAATTCTTTTGCTAATAACACATCCTTTGCAATGAAACAAAGATCATCCAATGACACATCCTTTGCAATGAAACAAAGATCATCCAAGTGACACATCCTTTGCAATGAAACAAAGATCATCCAAAAATGCTAATAGTTGACAATCCCCACCTTGTAACTTTCCAGTGTATATGCAATCATCAGCCTTGTAACTCTTGAACCCAAGACCCTTCGATGCCTTATCTAAACAGATATTCCAATTCCTGACTGACTGCTTCAGCCCATAAATGGCCTTGTTCAATTTATATACAGTGTTAGGCCTTTTGCTTTCATACTCTGGTGCTTGAACCATGTAAATTTCTTCCTCTAATTCTTTACTTTACTTTACTTTTATTTGCATTTCTATGCCGCCCAACTCCCAAGGGACTCTGGGTAGCTTACAGCAAATATAAAAAACTTATTAAAATATAGAAAGCTTGTTAAAAAGATACATAATAATTTTTTTTAAAAAACAATTAAAAAAACCCATACACACCTTTTCATGGCCGGATCTTGCCAAATTGTAGAAGCGAGATCAACGGCCCCAAGCCTGCAGTAACAGCCAGGTCTTCACCACTTTCCAGAAGGCCAACAGGTTGGGGGTAGTTCTGCATTGAGGAATGCTGTGGTTATATCAAAATGCCAAATTTTATGGCCATGTGCCGCTTCCAACGCTAGTGCCAACCTTATGCTTTCACTCTTTACAATTGGTGCGAATACCTCATCATAGTGCATGTTTTTCCTTTGTGAAAAACTGTGTGCCACTAACCTTGTTTTATATTTGACCTCATTGTTGGGTAGTACTTTCTTTTTGCATACCCACTTACATCCTACAGCTTTGCAACCTGCAAAGTCATCTATCTGAGTCATCATCTTCTCCTGACTCCTTTTCTTGTTCTCTTTCAGACGCTGAACGCTGACACCATCACTAAGTGAGTTACCATCACTAAGTGAGTTACCATCACTAAGTGGATAATTCCCTAAATTCGCATCAATTCTGTTCCAATTTTGCTCTGCAGAGCTAGCAGACCTTGAAATGACTATTCTTTTGCTCCCATCGCTAAAGCGATAGCTCTTTGAGCCTGGCTCATAGCCTGTAAACCTGAGCTTTCTAGCCTTTGGTTGTCCATTTCTTCTGACTGCTTTTAGAATATGCACCCATGCATTGCTTCCAAACACCCTTAAATATGCCAGAGATGGCTTTCTCCTATATAACACTGCATATGGAGTATCATTAATAGAGGAACTCCACAGCCTATTAATTAAATAATTAGCAGTCAACATGGCTTCACCCCAATATGACCTGCTCATACCAGAATCCTCCAGCAGTGAGTCCTTCATTGTTTGTAAGACTCCATTCTGCTTCTCAACTACACCATTCTCAGCTGCTGTGTATGGATTAGTGTGTCTGTGTTTTATTCCTAACTATCCCAACCACTGTTCAAAACTTGCTGACATGAGTTCTGAACCTCTGTCAGTTTGTATCTGGCATACTGTTGTTTGTATCTTCTTTCTACGAAGCTTACCCATTGTTTAAATTTCTGTAGCACCTCTATTTTACTCTTTAGTAAATAGCAGAACCCAAACCTGCTGTCATCTACCATACAATGACCAGCACATATTTTGCTCCTCCCAAACGGGCTTGCATTGGCCCAATCAATTCTGCATGTACCAGCTCTAGAGCTCTTGTTGTCTGCTTTGTGCTACTCTTGCTTACTGGGCATGCTTTGGACTTTGATGATTTGCATATTGCACAATCCAACTATGCCTTATATCCCTTTAAATTTAACCCTTCTCCAAACTGTTGCATCTTTTGCAACACTCTGGAGCTGGCATGGCCAAGCTTTCTGTGCATGAGATGAACACATTTGTGCCACATTTCGAAATGTTTGGGCACATTGAACCTTTTGTCCCTGCAACACATAAAGATTATCCTCTTTTATGCCCTGTGCACATACATTCCCATTTCTCTTTATGAGATGCCTCCCATTTGCAAATGTGGTCTCAAATCCTTGCTTGTCTAAACTAGAGACACTCAGTAAATTATGCTCCATTTCAGGCACACATAATATGTTACCGAATGTTTCCTCCAGATGTCGAATTTGCACACTGCCTCTCCCAATGACTTTAGCCTTCTGGCCATTTGCCAAGGCTACTGCATCTTCACCAGCTGGATCCACTCTGAAAAACAATTTAGAATTATTAACTATTGTTTGACTAGCCCCACTGTCTATTAATCATTTGTCTCTGCTATTGCAATAGCTAATTTTTGCCACAGCAACTTGTCCATCAGTTGATTTTCTTCCTTGCAAACAGTTTCTGTCTTGCAAATAGTTTCTTCCTTGCAAATAGTTTTTCCTTTGCAAACAGTTTTTCTTCAAATGTGTCTTTTCACCACAGATGAAACACCGCTGTTGTTCCTGGTCTTTTTTGCTTAGAAAATCTTTGCTGGGCTGTATTATGGTCTCTTCTACTACTTTTCTCTTGTCTGTTGTCTGTTTCTCTGGTCTCTGCAGACAGCCAGTCTGTTACATTTCTCTCTCTGCTCCTTGGACCCCCACCTCAGGAATTTCTCCTCGTGGCTTTTTCTAAAATGGCGCTTGTTCTTCTCAGCAATCAAACAAGCCTTTAAGGCCTCCAAACGCAATTCCTTCTCTGGTTTGCACTCAAATACTGCAGAAACTATGTCCTACATTTCATCCAGACTATTTAACACCAAAAGCACTTTCTGAGATTCAGGAATCTTCATTCCATGCTGTTCTAACTCAACAAATAGAGTTTGCAAGTGTACAAAATGCTGCTTCACAGATTCTTGTGGTTCCAACTGGGCTCTGTAGAATTATTTGGACAATTGCACAATATTGCATGCAGACACACTCTCTTGCATACTTCTCAATTTCAGCCAGACTTCATTGGCAAGTTTTAAATTAGCCACATTGATAAATTGTTCATCTTCTAAACTCAAGATGATGTAGGCCAGTGCCTTATCATGCTACCTTTGCTCTGCAGCTGCTAATGGCCCCTGGGGTGGATTAACAACAATATCCCAGAGCTCCTTAGCCTTCAGGAAATGTTCCATTTTTGCAGCCCAAACTATATACAGTAGTTCTTCTGTCCCAATCGAGGCAGAGAACTCTCCTTTAAATTCAACAGCCATCCTGCAAGCCTTCTCTGCCTGGTTTCTTTTTTAACACAGGCAGTCTCTCAGCTTAATTACAGTTCAGTATTTCTATGTGCTCTGGGCCCATAACCTGTCAGAGTTTGCAGCACATCTGACCAGCACACAAGTAAATGAACTTCAGCAGGATACATTTATATAAGAAATTTCTTTATATACAATACCATGTAGCAGAATCCAGAAGTACAGAATTCAGAAGCACAGAAGTAACATTCACAGAAGCTATATTCACAGAAGCAATATAATACAGAGGCAATAGAATCACAGAAGCACTCATATATATACAGTTCAATGAACCTAAGCCACGCCCAGGCTATCTGGGTCAGCAAGCAGTCCCCATTGGCTGACCTGTTACCATGTCTATCCCAATTCATGAACCCTTATATAATGACAAAACTCACTTAAGAACTTTCTTGTTTAGTAACAAGAAATTTAGGACTCAACTGTGGTCATTAAATTTCATGTCCCACTTGAGAGACTTGGAGGCATTTAGCTAATCATTCTGTAAAAATACTGGAATAAGCCTTTGCTCTAACCCCAAAGAGCATTTTATGTTCCACCATCAAATGTAAGATCTGTAAAGGGACATCTTTAGAGAAGTATTATCAGTTTGAAGCTATCGTAAGACTCAACCTCCTTTTTGATGGCCCATATCTTGATGTTTCTTGTTACTTAGGCAACATAGGTATTGAAATGGGTCTGTCCCAAATGTACATTATCTTCTGATTCCAGATTTATTGCTTAGTGTAAAATGGTAAGAAGTGAGATGTGATAAAGTGGTGCATTCAAGGAGCAAATACACAAGGCTTCACAAATAGCTGAACCATCTAAATTAACTGAAATGGAAAGGTTAATCATTATAGGGCATGAGGCAACAACCAAAGGAATTCAGTCAACCCTGATATTTAAATATTGGGTGCAAAAATACAGGCTTAGCACTCATATTTGCATATCTTATGCTTAATCCTGACACATTTTATTTTTGATATGTAATATTTATGAATTATTACTATTTGTATGTTGCCCTTCATTTAAATTATGATTACAATTACACTGTTTAAGTTCATTGTGAAATATAACTATATTGATAGATACTACAAATAAATATAGCATTGTTAATATTCATATACCTAAGTTTGCTGAAGTAAGGTTTTGTTTAAATTAGTGCCTCATTTTCCAAATGTGATGGAATTTAGGCAGTGGTGGGATTCATCCAGTTTGCACCGGTTCACACGAACTGGTAGTTAACTTTTTGAGCAGTTGGGCAAACCTTTTATTTTCCCCACCTTACGGAGTTAATCCAGTCAGGAAGGTGGCATTCTGGTGTGCCTGTGTGTGTTTTGTTTCTAGACTGCTTAAGTGTTTTCTCTGGGTTAAGCCTTGTTATATTGTAACAGCATTTAATGGTTTTTGGCAGTACGCCCAGACTTTCTATAGCCTGAGCAGCTTCTCTGGATTCCCTCCCCCCTTCCTTTGCTGGTACTTTTATTCTGGTGTTTAGGAGGAGGGACTGGTTGGATTAAGAGCTATTTACATAAGGGTTGGCATAGCCATAGAAGAAAAGGCTGAGAGGCAGGATGCAAGCTTGGCACTCTATCTGATTTTTTTACTGCCTTTCTGGGGGCATGTGATCTTTCCTAAAATCTGGATGATTTCCTTAGGATATCTTGTGAGGTGAGTGAGACCAGCTGGTATCTTTAAGTGGTGCAAATGGATCTAAGGATTGCTTCTCCTGGGTGGGAAAGGATGCTTTGTCAGTTCACTGAGCATAGGAGTCTCTTGTCTATGGGGATTCTTCAGTCATCCAGGTAATGGTTGTTCCAAAGGTGCTTTTTTCAAGAGGCAATTGGACTTTCTTGGTTTCCAGAAAGTCCAGTTGCCTTTAGAAAAAGCACCTTTGGGATAGGAGTCTCTTGCATTGCTTCAGAGTGCCCAAGGCACATGATTGCTCACTGATAGTAAGTGGATCCTCCTTCCAATTCATTTTAGTTTTCTCTCATGATAATAAGGCTTAGTAACATGGCACCAATTGTAGAAAGTTAGCACCCACCCCTCTCCTAGAAGAATGAAATATTTTGAGAAATATTAAAAAGGAAGAATATATTTCCCTGGATGAGAAATGGAGAAACATGTTTTCTTAGAGGGAGAAAGCAGCACCCACCTTCCTTAATAGCCCACAGCAAATGTCAGCATTTAAGAGATAAAGAGATAGATAGCTCTATTCATAGGCAAAAATTCCCTGCAGTAAGGTCTGAACAAAGGCAGAATGGGATTAGACTCAAGATCCAAAACAGGAGGAAAGACATTAAGACACAATAGGAATTGCCCAACACTCTTTCAGGACACAAGCCTCTTCATTACATCATCTCAGGGAGATGTGGTTCTGCTTCATCATTAAACCATCTTTCCAATCAGCCTCCATGTTTCCACTGTCTTTTTCCCAACTTGGAACTGAACCAGATGGATATTTCTTCCAACACAGGCTTGAAGTTTATTTAGATATCTGTGGCATGTACTAATTTTATTATGATCCTGACAAGCTTGGGAGGGCAAAGATTTGAACCTAGGTCCCCTATATACTTTGTTAATTTGTCTCTTTAGCTTGGCATTTTGTAGCCCAAGTATGCCCATTCACTTTCTGGAGAGCTTAAATGAGGTTTCACTTTATGAGCAAGAGTTGGCTGCTGATAATTATTGTTGCATTTTAACTATTTAATTCTTCAAGGTGCTCTGGCACCCTGTCTGATTTGTAACTCTGGGTTGCAAGTATTGCTGATGAAAAGGAAAGTATTCTGACAGAATGGTTTAGGTTTCCATGATGGCTGTGACTCATTGATCTTCAGTGTGTATTCCCCCATTTCTAATCTAATGATTGGTATTTAGGGCAGCTTTTTGAAAGCAAAGAAGCTTTTTGTAATTTTGTACAGGTAATCCTTGACTTACAGCAGTTCATTTAGTGACCATTCAAAGTTACAATGGCACTGAAAAAAGTGACTTATGACCATTTTTCACACTTATGACCATTGCAGCATCCCCACGGTCATGAGAGGCTGGGCGAGGTGAAGCGCCCCTCGACGTGAGTGACGTTGAGTTGGCCATGCCCACCCAGTCACATGCCCACCCAGCCATACCTACCTATCATTAGGGCAGAGAACCGGTTGTTAATTTATTTGAACCCTACCACTGAATTTAGGGCTACTGGATCAAACATGGGCAGTCACTGAATGCTTAAGAGTTTCCCGGATCCTTGCTACTTCTTGTGATTATTTGAATTTTTGCAACCCAGATCTGGTATCCGAGTAGAATTAGACCTTCTCCAGTTAAACATGGCAGGCCTAGGTGATTCTTCCCCAAATATATTGTTGTTCAGATGTTCTTCAGATATATTGTAATTATAGATTACAACGCCTTAGATTTGCTGTCTAGTATTTTTTATAATCATCTGAAGATGCTTGTGGTGAGATAGAGAGCAATACAAATTTGATTAATAAATAAATAATTCTGGGAGTTGCAGTCTCATATATAACTAAAGGTCATACTGCACTGCAGTCCTAACAAATCTGCAGTGCATTTACTTGCAGAAATCAAATTACTATATCTTTACAGTATTTATTTATTTACATTTGTTTCAGCTACCCAACACTGATGGAGTCAGTGGGATATAGCAATCTAAAGCAAGAGCTTACTGCCCTTTGTATCTGTTAGATTCGTGCAGGAAGAATAGCCGAGATGTAGGAACAGTTCAGCACCTTTATTCTAGTCAGCAACAGCTAGGAACGGACTGCCAGCTGGCAGCAGGGAAACCGCTTTTAAGGGTTTCCCTGCAGCCTGCTGGCCAGTGACAGCGGTTCAATTCTCCCGCCGCTGACTAAGCCAATCAGAGGCGGGTATGCAAATACGTACTTGGTGCGTCAGTACGTAACACCCCTCCCCTCTTAGTTCAGCAATTGTCCAATCCTGGAACTAGTGTGAGTGACGTAGTCGCGCAAGTAGGTGGGTCACCGTAAGGTCCTACTGGGCCTGCGCGATTCAGTCTCTCTGGAGTTCTCACTCAGTGCGGACATGGCTTTTGTTGCTCCGTCTCCACTCGGAAAAATCTGGAACCGGCCTCCAGGCGTGGCGGCTGAAGGTTCGACCTCGCTGTCCTCTGGTCCCGGCTGACTTCGCTGGATCTTCACGGCTATCGGTGGGTGCCCTCGCTCCACCTCTCGGGTTGAGATTAGTGTCCTTTGGGGCTATGCAGCTAGGGCCTGGTTTCCTTCGTTGTCGTCTGGTGTTCTGTAACTGTATGGTCGGCAGGGCAGAGACCCGCATTGTGTAAAATTGTCTGTTGGAGCCCTTGGCGGTGGCTCGGCTTCTGGCTGCCGGAGCCATGAGTCTCCCACTTGGTGTCGTAGCTGGTTGATGTGTCGCTTCCACACTCGGCCATTGTCCAACTTGACCCTGTATGATTTGGGACCGGTGATGTCTATGACGGTCACCTTTATCCACTTGGGGTCCCTGGAGTAGTTCTGTGTGAACACTAGGTCATTGATGGTAGCGTTCTGGTGGGCTTACTTGATTCCAGAGGTTTCTCTGGATTGTATGTGGGATTTAACCGGTCCAGTTGGGACCTCAGCCTTCGACCCATTAGTAGCTCTGCTGGGCTCCGGTTGATTGCCGCGCTCGGGGTTATGTGCTGGGCTAACAGGAACTGGTCAATTCATTCTTGCCAGTTCCCTGGGCCCATTCTAGTGAGCATCTCCTTCGTCATCCTCACCATTCTCTCTGCTTGTCCATTGCTGGCCGGACAGAATGGCAAAACTAGTACATGCCTGATTCTAGGTTTGCTAGGAATGCTTCCATTTGCCGGGCTGTCAGTTGAGGCCCATTGTCCTATACTAAGACATCTGGCAACCTGTGGGTCGCGAACACCCTCCTTAGCGCCCGGATGGTGGCTTCTGTTGTTGAAGTAGGCATGTTAATCACTTCTAGCCACTTCGAATAAGCGTCTACTATTATCAGGAATGTTTGACCTGCCATTGGTCCCGCAAAGTCTATGTGGACTCTTGACCATGGTGCGTTGGGGGTCTCTCATTCCAATGGGGTTGTTCATGGTGGAGCCAGTCCAGTTTCTTGGCAGGGCTGGCAAGTCGCGACCCATTCCGCTATATCTTGATATAGGTGTGGCCACCACAGGTAGCTCCTAGCCAGCGCCTTCATCCTTACTATCCCCAGGTGTCCAATATGCAATCACCCTTTTTCTGAGCTCTTGGGGAATTATAACTCGCTCCCCCCATAATAGACAACCCTTGAGTACTGACAGTTCCATCTGTTTATTTTTAAATGTTCTAAATTCCTCCCCTTCTTCCTCCTGTGGCCACCCCCTCAACACCCAGTTCATTACTTTGGAGAGCACCCTGTCTTTCACTGGGTGCTCTGCGATGTCCTGGGATGTGATGGGGCTGGTTCGCTCTATGTCGACGAGCAGGATTTCGGCCACAGGAGCTGGGTCTTCCACCAAGTCGGGTTCTGGACAGCGGCTGAGGGCATCTGCGTGTGCAATGCTCTTTCCAGGTCTGTGGATGAGGGTGTAGCTGTACCCGGAGAGGAAGATGGACCATCGGGTCAGCCGAAGGGACATGTATTGCGGTGTTTGATTGTTTCCGGTGAGTAGACCCAGTAGAGGCTTGTGGTCTGTTATTAGCTGGAACTTCTGCCCATATAGATATTCATGGAAGCGCTTGATGCCGGCTACTGCTGCAAGCGCTTCCTTGTCCAATTGGCTGTAGTTACGTTCAGCCGGGGATAGGGTCTTTGAGTAAAATGCTATGGGGGCTTCTGAGCCATTGGGCAATTGGTGGCTCAGTACCACCCCCACTCCGAAGGGGGAGGCGTCGCACATTAGCATTAGGGGGAGGGTCTCGCTGTATTGCATCAGGACGCTGTCGGATGAAAGTAGATCCTTTACGGCGGCAAAAGCATTGGCCTCTCTTTGTCCCCATGTCCACATGGCCGTCTTCCCCAGGAGCCGATGTAGAGGCTCAGCAATGGTTGCCTTCTGTCGCAAGAAAATTGCATAAAAGTTTAATAGCCCCAAGAATGCTTGTAATTCAGATTTATTCTGGGGTGCTGGGGCTTCTTTGATGGCCTTAATTTTCTTGGGACGTATGCCGGACCCGTCTATGAGGAACTCCAGAAATTCGACGCTGGTGATCCCAATCTTGCATTTATCCTTCTTAACTTTTAGCCCCCATTCTTGAAACCGCAGTAAAACCTGCTGCAACCTGTGCATTAATTGGTCTTCTGATTCCCCTGAGATGAGGACATCGTCGAAGTAGGGAACCACTCCGGGAATGCTGTTTAACAGTCTTTCCATTAAACATTGGAATAGTCCAGGGGCCACGCTGACCCCAAACTGTTGTTGGCTACATTTGAATGCCCCCCTGTGGGTGACTATGATCTGGGCTTCTGCTGTGGCTTCATCTACAGGCAGTTGCTGATATGCCTGAGCCAGGTCTAACTTTGCGAATATTTTGTTGTTGCCCAGCGAGTGTAACAGATGCTGGACAACTGGCACAGGGTATGTGTTTGGTTGCAGGGCTTTATTTATGGTCCCTTTATAGTCCGCGCAGATGCGGATAGACCCATCCGGTTTCATGGGTGTGACGATGGGGGTCTCCCACGTGGCGTGCTCAACTGGTTCTAATACCCCTTGGGCTATTAGCTTGTCCAGCTGCTCATCAACTTTATGTCAGAGCGCAAAAGGGACCCTTCTGGGCTTAAGTCTTATTGGGGTTATACTGGGGTCTAGGCTAAAAGATATGGGTTTGCCCTTATATTTACCTAGGCTCCCATTGAAGACGGTCTGGAAGTCTGTGAGGAGTTCATCCAGTACTGGGACTTCTGTTCGGCCGAGGACTTGGATTTGGTTCCCATGGAAGTCTGTGAGGTGGATGTTTTGCGGTTGCAACTGTTGCCAGTTGATTCTGGGCATGAGTTGTTTCAGTGTGCCCCAGGCCATGATTGTGAACACGGAGCCGGTGTCTAGCTCCATGTCGCAAGGTAGTCCATCTATGGCCACTGTGATTATGAATTTTTCACTCTGGTTGGCATTTGCGTGGCCCACTGAGGTGTGATAGGTGCCCCTCGATTCTTGGGACATGTAGTCGTCCCGTCTTCTGCCCCTCTGTGGCCCGGACCGGTTCTGGGCTTGTCTCCCTGGTCCCATGGGTGGTCTACTGGGGAGTGGGGCTGGCTGGTATTGGGCTGCTAATGTGGCTCTGCAAGCTTCGGCTATGTGGCCGCGGTTTTGGCAGCGGCGGCAGATGGCTTCCCTGAATTTACAAGCCGCTCTGGGGTGGCCCCCTAGGCAGCCGGCACAACGTGGCTGCCTTTGATTAAAATCTCTGGGGCTTACCCACCTGTCCTGTTGGATCTGGTAGACGTGGTCGTCATCGTAGTCTACTTCTGCCTCTGGAACCTCTGTCCACCAGTCCATTTGCCTTTGCGCGTGATGGACTCTGCTGGTTTTCCAGACAGTGGCTGCAGAGGTGTCTGAGGATTCGGCGGCTCTGGCTTCTTCGACCATGTCCTTGAAGTTGGCGCCCCTCCGGATTAGGAGTTTTTTCTGTAGGTTGAGGTCCCTCATACCTAGGATGATTCGGTCTTTCATCATTTCCTCCGGGTTGATGAATTCGCATTTTGAGGCGATCTCCCGGAGGCTGGCAATGAATTCATTGACTGTCTCCCCTTCATTTCGGCGCCAGTGATAAAATTCATTCCTGTGCACCATCGGGATATCGGAGAGGGCAAAATGTTCCTTCAAAGCCGTTTGTAGCATGGACCAAGATATGGATTCGATATCCGTGGGTGCCACCAAGGTTTCTGCCAGCTTGTAGGTCTTGGGACTGCAGTATGTGAGGAAGAGAGCCCTCTTCCTGTTGTCCGGCAAATCCTGGAAATTATTCGCTTCCAGGAACATGCAGAATCTGGACATATATGTTCTCCATTCTTCGGTTTGCGGGTTGATGAATGCTGGTGCTGGAGATTGCTGTTGTGCCATCCTGTTGAGTTGGCCGATGCAGGTCGGAACGTGCTTAAGATGGCCACGGATCGCCATGAGGTGCCTTTGTCCTGTTGTCCTGTTGTCTGCTTTCCACACCCTTCGTCGCCAGTGTTAGATTTGCGCAGGAAGAATAGCCGAGACGTAGGAACAGCACCTTTATTCTAGTCAGCAACAGCTAGGAACGGACTGCAGGCTGGCAGCAGGGAAACCGCTTTTAAGGGTTTCCCTGCAGCCTGCTGGCCAGTGACAGCGGTTCAATTCTCCCGCCGCTGACTAAGCCAATCAGAGGCGGGTATGCAAATACGTACTCGGTGCGTCAGTACGTAACATATCATATTAAATTCTAGTTCCTGTCCTGAATTTGGTAAATTATCAATATGCTTCACTAACATTCCTAATCTTCAGGTTGTATGGGAAGCAGACTGACACTAATAATATCAGTTTGACATATTATCACATAATTGTATCCTGTAAAAAGCTATTACATATATCAGTTTGCATACATGCCTTGGCAATTTGGATCTTTTGTGTGGATTGCTTATTTTAGTTAAATATCCAAAACCATTTCCTTTAGCATTTCTGATATTTGATTAGTAAACATGTCATTTTTGGGTCAGCTAAATATATCTATTTCATTTTTTTCCTTTTCAAACTAGCTTTTCTATTGCTTCTCTCTTGAATTAGAGTTGCAGATAACCATTTGTTTAATATTTGATTAATGGAGAAAAGAAAAGAAAAGAAAAGAAAAGAAAAGAAAAGAAAAGAAAAGAAAAGAAAGACAAAAATGTAAATTCTGGTGGTATTAAATCGGGTTCTGTTTTAATCATCTAGCAAGAAAACTGGTGTTCTTTATATTTGGGTACTAACATTAAAAAGTGAGTAAGAGACTGAATTTCAAATGTTAATATTAACATTATGTTTTTAACTGCCCTATAGTAAGAAAAAGGATAATTTGATGATACTAAGTAAGAGAAGCCAGCTTGTCCTGGAGTGAATTTGACATCCTCTAATAGAGGTAGTTCCAGCAGTTGGTAGCAGTTCATTGACTATATCTTGACTGAAAACTAAGCAGGTTCAGCCTGATAAATACTGATAAAAAATTGTACTGGAAACTTTTAGTGAATCCCACAGATGTAGCCAAGCAAGGAACTACTATACAGCAAAAACTTAGAAAAGGACTATAGCAAACCACGCCATATTTTTTACTAAGAAAACAATATGGACATGACAATGAAGTCACCAGGAGTAAAACATAAGGAGCCTTTACTTTTTACTTCTGGTAAAATGATGTAACATTTCTGAATTGTTATACTATGCTAGCAATGTATTAAATTCTAGAGGAAGAAAGGAAATGGTTTATACTTAGATTCTTCCATAATCAGAGGTGGGTTCCTACCAGTTCGGACTGGTTCGGCCAAACCGGTAGCAACCCGCTGGTGATGTCACGGAGCCAGTTCGGTCGGTGCCGGTCCATGGACACCACCATCTTTTTTTGGGGTTTTTTTTTTTGGGTTTTTTTTGGGTTTTATTTTATTTTATTTTTTTCTTTTGCGCATGCGCAGAAGTCAAGTTGCCGGCACTGTGCATGTGCCACCATCTTGTTTTTTGGCCTTTTGGGGGGATTTTTTTTGGAATTTTCGGCACTGCGCATGCGCGCGCATGAAGCAAGCAGCGTGGGAGGAAGTGAACCGGCAGCAAGGTAAGTTAGAACCCACCCCTGTCCATAATGTGTATGTTTCATTTGTGTATTACAATCAATAGTATCAAATTTTGTACATGAATTGTATATAAGCACATGGAAGGTTCTCCACAGGCACGTACAGAAAGCATGCCAACCTATAGCCCAACATTTGCATATGGACCCCGCAAAAGTTTAAAAATCACCCATATTATTTTTGTCCTGGAAATTCCAATTTGATTATATAAAGATTAATCATAATAATTGTTTTTGGCTCCTCTTTGCAAAGTCCTTCAAACAGAATGCCCATATACACAAGGTTGCACTTCTTCTATAGACAACCTTTTAGCCGATGGTCATTGTAGCACTTACTATTTCTTTGACTTCAGTGTTTTATCCCTTTAGCTCAAAGTTCCTCACTGTAGCATTCTGTTGCTAGGACATTTCATCCCCTCTTTTCACAATTAAGAGAAGGTCAGATAGAAGATTAGTTGCAGAGAGACCTGGACTGTAACTCAGAAATAACTTCTGTTAGAACCATTCATTCTCAACCTGATGTTCTCCAAAAAAAATTAGGACAACAGCTGATAAAATTTCAGTATAAAATTTATTTTTATACTGAAACATCCCTTATATATTTTCAGGAATGTCTAGATTTTACCAACAGAAAACAATTGCCAGAAAGAAGAAACAGAGCTGGGTTAAGAAATTTGAGGGCAGAACATAACATCTGCTAGGCTCCAGATATGGTATTGAACTGTAATTCCAGTACACAGCAGGGGTGAAATGCTCCCGGTTCGCTCGTACCTGTCGGTCACTGTAGAGCCGGTCGCCAAGGTAGCGTGAGGCACTGCCCACCCACCCGGACACCGCCATTTGGATTCTTTTACCCTCTGCGCATGCGCAAAGTGTTCTGTGCATTCGCAGAGGGTAAAAGAACCCAAATGGCGGCGTTCGGGTGGGTGGATGGCGCCTCACGCTACCTTGGCGACCGGCTCTATGGCGACCGACAGGTACGAGCGAACCGGGAGCATTTCACCCCTGGTACACAGTCCTATACATTTACAATTATTCATGTAGTGAACCTCTGAAGTTACTGAAAAAAGTGAGTTAAGACCAGTCCTTGCACTTATAGCAGTAACAATAGCACTTAGACTTATATACCGCTTCATAGTGCTTTGGAGCCCTCTCTAAGCTGTTTACAGAGTCATGACCATTCTGTACACCCAACACATTTAGGACTATATTATTCATTTTCAGTGCATCACAGAGCTCAGCTTTCAGAGACACAATACGTTAGCTGAAGGGTGAAATTCCAAATATATTGGATGGCACAAATAAAGACTTTTCACTATGTAAAGCAATTTAATTTTTCTTTTCATTTTTGTTGGCTTTTTTGGAGGATTGTTGCTTCCTCTACAGTAAGAGTCCCCAAACACATCAGCTCATCAACCCCTGTTATGAATTTTCAGACTGCACATTGACACCCTCCAATCATTTATTATATGAAAAATAGTTATTAAATACTATTTCAATTAACAGTACTACAAATGACAACAACAACCAGCACCATAATGAATAGTCCCATTGGAGGTTAATATTGCCACTTTGGAGAAGCCTACTGTAAATGCTTCCTTGTTCTTACAATTGTTCCATCTAGCATGCTACAGTGACCTTTTCAAAAAATGAGAAAAATCACCCTGTTTTAAAACCAGTGAGAGCTGGATCAGAAGAGGTGTTTGAATATAAAGATATTTGGGGATGAGCTAAGATGGTGATGGATCAGCAGCTTCTCTGTTGAGCTCCTTATGATATCTTAACTTATTCTACTCATTTTAAAAAATGAGTAGATATGCGTACAAAGATATATGCAATGCCTACTTAGCCAAGGCATGCAGGTATTCCTCTACAGAAGTCTGTTATTTTATGGCTCTTATGTTTTCTCAGAAGTAAGTTCAACTGAATTTTATGGATTACTTCCAGGCAAAAAGATATAGAACCTTAACAATTTTAGTTGTAATATCCTATTACTTACTCTCCCCTTCTCAAAAAAGGAGTGTCAATATCTTATAATGAGAAAATGTAAAAATACTGTCATTTTTATTTTGCATTTTGTCTTTGGGTGTTGCATTTTCATAGTTACTTTTACTTAAAGTTTCCAGTTATTAATTAATATGATGGGGCATTTTACCTCATTTTAAAGGATTTTTCTCTAGCTTCATGTAAATCTTGTCATCTTCGTATTTCCAGCATATTTTATGCAAATAGTTGCTTAAAAATGAAAATTCTAATGCCAAATGAAGAAAATTCATGGCGTGCATCTTGTGTTGCACTTTAATCACTGTATCCCCGGGAAAGTATTGACAGTTGTCCCATAGATGCTATTAAAGCTCCTGTCCAAGGTTAAATGAAATTGCAGTTTATCAGGGCAGCATTGAGAAAATAAGGGAATCTGTTCATGGCTCTTGATTAATGCCAAGCGTGATGAACACAAGGGGGTTCATTAAGCTATACATCATGTGGGTAATTTAACATGTCATTGTGCCTGCTGTCTGCCTTAACTCTCTGCACAAGACAATGCTCCAAAGTTGCATCAGCTACAGATGTAGAACTTCTGCATCACAGAGTTTAATCACACTTACCGTGACTTGCTAGCTTAATTTTTATTCATCAGTTCGGTTTTTCAAATATCTTCCTTTTTCCTTTTTTTTAAAAAAGTTCATAACTTTGCAGTCTTGATTCATCATGTGCAGTATACATAAGCAGCATATTAAGATCTCAGAGAATGCTGCCAAGGATATACTCTTCAATCCACAGGCTCATTCATCCACTTATTCATTCATCAACCTTGCATTTTGGAGAGAGTGCAACTCTGTTTAGCTAAGGCAGATTGAAATCCACCTAACCAAAAGGTTATTTTCTAGCTTACGTTGCTATACCATTTTGAGGAGGAAGCTGAAGGTAATATGTATTGCCACTTTGTGGAAGTGGGGATTGTTGAAATGAAGCTCATTAAGGCTTTCTGCAGTCAAAGTTGTAACAATCAATCCTTGATTTGAAAAAAAATGATTGGGTCAGCGTTGTTAATATAAGTTAACACTTCTATAGATCTTTAAAGTAGTGCACCATTATAGTTATTAGAGCTTATATTGGCTGTGTTTGTAGAATGCAGTGAGCCATGGTTTCATACATGCTTTGCTATCTGTATATATGGTGTGCAACTCACATACAGTGGGTTCACATATCTCACAAACCAAGCAAAGCTCAAATCCTTAACACATATGGCTTACAGTATATGTGAACCCAGTCATTTGGTATGTAACAGTCAGTGTTATTCATATTAAAAACATAGGCATAAATATACAGAACTGATAAACATTGAGATTTGGGCTATAACATAAAAGTGTTACGATGTTCTAACCCTGCTCTGTAAACAGCATTGTAATATGAACTTTGGATCTATATTTATTTGTTGCTTTCCTTCAGATAATTTAAGTAGTCTATACAGAGAACTTCCCATACAATTTATTCTTATAGTAACAGTTCTGGGAGGTAAGTTGAGCACAGAGAATGACTATCTCAAAGCAATTATGGGAACTAAATTTGAATTTCTTTGGTGTTAGGCCAGCACTTTAACCACTACACTACAATGGGAAAAGGCATGGACAGTTCTAGGTGATACATCTTTTCAAATCATCAGTGAATAAATAAGTAATAATTGCTGCAATATAATATTCGTATGTCCAAAGGAATGATTATTTAAAACCACTAATGGTTAAAAAAATCAAATTATTTCTTCATTGGTTGAAAACCTTTTCCAGAGAAGTGGTTGAAGCAATCTATATATCTGTCTGAGATTCAACAGAAATAACATTGCTGCCTGTAGAATATCATTACTTATTTTCGTCAAAGTAATGAGATATTGGCATAGTCTTGTATAGCAGTTGGATACAATATCTTCTAAGAAAAGAAAATAATTGCCAGAGGATGAAGAAAAGAGCAACAAAATTTATTGAGGAGTTAAACAATTCTTCTACAAGGAAAAATTATGATACATGGATTATTATTATTATTTGAGGTAAATAGAAAATGAATCAGACAGATATAACAAGAGTCAGAAAAAAAATAAAATCACAGAACAAATGTTTTCTACCTCTCTTAGAGCATGGATTCATAGGCTAAATGATAGGACAAATCTTGTTAGTGCAACTTTTGTAATGGTGGCTGCCAACTTGGATGGCTTCAGAAGGAATTTAGATCAACAATTATGTGCAAAAGTGATGAAAAGTAGACTGGTGACAACATTCTTCAAGGAGGAAATCTGGGAATTGGCTACTTTTAGCTTTGAAAAAAGGGATATGATGACACAAATACCGAAAAACTGTCATACTGAAAAGTCCAAGAGCTATTTTTTCATCTGAGAGTACAAGACAGTATATAGAATAGAACAGAGACCAAACTTCATTGGCCTAATTAATACTTTGGAGGTCTATGAATCTGATTAAATTGTTATTAAATTCATTCATATTATATGGCTACCCATTTCACATACAAGTGGCTCTGGGCAGTATGCAACAAATTTAAAAACAGTTAATTACATTAAAAAGTATAATTAAAAAGTATAAAGTATATCATATAGTTTAATTACCTACAGGAAGGGCTTATGGCAAGAGATGGGCTCACAAAGACCAGGAAGAATGTGCTTGGAAAACAACTGGCTCAACTCATCAAAAGGGTTTTAAACTAAAACACGAGGGGGTAGGAGACCAATTTATAGGACCAAAAAACCAAAGCATTAACCCTAACACAACAAATCAGACAATGAGAAATGGAGTGGTTAGAATGAAGGGACACTCAGGTATAAAACAGGACATGCAGGAAGCAAATGCAGGGTCAGCCAAAAAGAGTTCAGATGCCTGTACACTCAGGCACAGAGTTTGGGAAACAAACAGAGAGAACTTGAAGTCCTAGTACATGAGGGCAGATACAATATTGTTGCCATTACTGAAACTTGGTGGCATGGAACCCATACTACCACATACTACTGGAAGGATATAAATTGTTCAAAAAAACAGATCCAACAAAAGAGTTGCATTATATATAAAACATTATTACACCTCTACAGAAATACAAAAAAGGATTAAAGTCTTCTTGCAAATATTTGGGTGAATATTAGGAGGAAAAGAAATGGCATCACTATGGTAGTGGCCCCCAACTAAATGAAGGAAATAGACGGATTTTTGCTAACCAGTTAGCTGAGGTATGCAGGAAACACCCAGGGGATTTGAATTACCCTGACATCAATTAGGAAGCAAATTCTGCAGTGAGTGGGATATTGAACAGTTTCCCCATATGCCTAGCTGACAAGTTTGTCATCCAAAAGGTGGAGAGGGAATTAGAGGATGAGCCATACTAGACTTAATTCTTACTAATAAGGATGAAATGGTTGAGAAAGTGGAAGAGGTAGAAACATTGGGGATAGTGACCATGTCATTCACCATAAAGCAGGCACAGGTAACTGAGCAAACTCAAACTAGTGTTTTAGACTTTAAGAGAGCTGACTTCAATAAACTAAGAAAAAGAATAGGAAAGATTCACAGTGAGAGAAAACTAAGAGACTCCAGAAACCAGGAAACAGCATCTATCCTAAATATGAACCAGTTGCCAAGTGTCTGAATTTTGAATTTTGATCATGGGGATGCTGCAATGGAAAGTAAACATCAAAAACAGTAATAAGTCACTTTTTTCAGTGCTGTTGTAACTTTTTAATGGTCACTAAATGTTGCAAGACAAGGGCTACCTATTCTAGAATCCAGTATGTATTTGTTAAAAGCAGATTATGACAAACAAACCTTGTTGTTTTCTTTTATAAACTGGCTAAATTAGTGGATTAAGGAAATGCTGTGGATATAGTATACTTTTTTCACTTTTTTCAGTGCTGTTGTAACTTTTTAATGGTCACTAAATGTTGCAAGACAAGGGCTACCTATTCTAGAATCCAGTATGTATTTGTTAAAAGCAGATTATGACAAACAAACCTTGTTGTTTTCTTTTATAAACTGGCTAAATTAGTGGATTAAGGAAATGCTGTGGATATAGTATACTTTTTTTTTTTTGTCAAACATGTACAAGATAGCAGGTATAGGTATAATCATAAACATAATCAAAGTGAATACAGATAGATGAGGACAATAGGACAGTAGGACAGGGACGGTAGGCACGCTGGTGCGCTTATGCACGCCCCTTACAGACCTCTTAGGAATGGGGTGAGGTCGACAGTAGACAGTCTAAGGTTAAAGTTTTTTGGGTTTGGGGAAGAAACCACAGAGTCAGGTAGTGAATTCCAGGCATTGATCTCTCTGTTGCTGAAGTTGTATTTTCTGCAGTCGAGTTTGGAGCGGTTTACATTAAGTTTGTCTCTATTGTGTGCTCGTGTCT